>JABUQX010068070.1:0-5000 GCA_015478945.1 Trachelipus rathkii | reverse complement strand
ACGGACATAGATGCAAAAATATATTGCGACCAGTTACGTTTACAACTCCGTCAAGTTAAATTTCTTTTTTTTTTTTTTTATTAACTAAAGAATCTACCCAAGGCAAAACCGCAAAGATGCAGGAGCTCGGGGTCTCTCGGCCTCCGGAGGAACCGACAGGGTAGGGACTACTTTCCCCCCTCGGGGAGGGTGTGTCTCCGAACCCCCGCTCTTTGGTATTTGGAGGTCGCGGGGGTTTCCTCCGCCCCTCCCCTTACGGGGTATGGAAAAAACGTCCCCCCTTTCTGTCCCCCGTCGGCTCGACCCCGTAAATTTTTTTTTTTATTATTTTTTTTTTTTGTTATTTATGTTTTTTTTTTACATTTTTGTTAATAAACTTTACACGTGATTCCAACATGTGAATGGTTTTTATACTGTATTCAGTTATACTGCATATTGTATTCAATTGTATTTATTTATTTTTTTTTTACATTTTTATAATAAGCTTTATACGCTGATTTCAAATAATGCAATTGGTTTTCTTGTAGTTTCGTACTTTTCAGGAGATCCTATGCTTCATTTTTTTAAATTTTATATATAGAATGTGATTTTTAAATAATTATTTTAAAAATTATTTCGAACTTTGAATCATGTCCATTCACCACTGAAATTCATTGTTAGTATCAATACTAGCAATTGAGTTAAAAAAAAAAAGCAAAAAAAAATCAAAACTGACGAGTCGTAAAACATAATGGATTACTAATATAATATATTATATATATATATATATATATATATAATATTATTATATATACTATAATATATTATATATAATATATATATATCTATATATATATATATATAATTATATAATATATTCGTATAAATATATATATACTATAATATATAGATATTATAATATATATATATATATATAGTATATATATATATATACATATATATACATATACTATATATATTATATATATATTAGGGGTGTCCCTTATATGGTAAAAAAAAAAAAAAAAAAATTAATGACGCTTGTCATCTCTTAAGATATGTAGAGAACCAACAAACCTTACTGATAATTATTCTTCCTCCCCCCAAAGACAATGGTTAACCTTGGCGATGCTGGCACAAAGTATCATATATATATATTATAATTAATTACTATATGGATGACACGAGATAGTATAGTAATATATATATATATAATATACTATATATATATATATATATATAATTATATATTATGATGGAATTTCATTCCCTTCTTTGGGATCGCCCAGTATGGCTTTGGCGCTCGAGGTCTACTGCGCGAGTATTACTTTCCTATTAACAGAATTTATGTTTTCCGCCTTTAGGAAGACTACGGGAAAGACTGCGTGTGGCGCTTACATATCCAAAGCATTGACCGCAGTTGGACACGCGGTCACTGTCTTCCAAGTCTTCTACCTACCTTTGGGTTTCCTCCATTCTCCTTGCCTTACTTATTGTCTTGCTTTCTTTCAAATCGCTCAATATCGCTGTTTGATAGGGAGACTACTTCTTCTTTTTCCGTCAACAGTGGTGTTCCTCAGGCATGTCTTATCTCCTACTTTATTCCTGCTTTTAATTAATTATCTTTTCACCTGCACATCTAACTCTATTCACTCATATGTTGATGACTCGACCCTTCATTCTTCAACTTATTTCAATTCTGCCCCCTCCTTTACTTCTAGAATTGCCTCTCGTCTTAATCTTTCCGATTCTATTCTTGCTGATTGATAGAATTTCCGGGTTGGTGTTCTCTCACCTTGTTAAATTTAAGTTCTTGTAAAAGCCAAACTTCTACAAAATTCTCCCCTCTAAGGTACACCTTCTAACTTCCTCTCTCTTGCAGCATGTTCTCTCGTCTCTCCTGTTGACAATATAAACATCGTTGGCCTTAACATAAACAAAAAAAAGTCTTGGAAACTTCACATCACAACGGTTACTAGGGCGGCCTCAAAGAAGCTGTGAGTTCTGTTTAGACTGCGAGACTTTTTTTCCTCTTCTCAGTTACTCCAGCTATACAAGGATCTCATCCACCCTTGTATGGAGTACTGCTCTCCTATCTGGGGGGGGGGCTCTGGTTTCACTAGGCTTTTTGATAGGGTCAAGTCCAAGGCAAAAGGCTTATAAACTGTCCTGTACTTTCTAGTTCACTTGACCCTCTATCTTTAAGGCGCAATTGTGCTTTACTTTCGTTCTATATTACGCACGGCTTCACTCATATGGGACCGGGGACACGAGGCGGCGCAGCGACCGAAGGGCGTGCGACGAGCGCGCTGCCGGGGCCATCGGGGGTGCTGAAATGTCGCAGGCGCAACGCGGACCACAACGTGAGCCGGTATAGTCCTTCAGGTTACCGGAACCGGGCGGCGTGAAGTACTACGTCCAAGCCAGCGCTTGCTCGAAATCGGGTTTCACGTCCAAACGACCGAGGATGGCCGAGCGATAGTGGCATCCACGTCTAATCGGCCATCGCAGATTCGCAATGCACCGCGGTTCCCGCTCTGTATGCTACTAATCCGGATACAGCGCGCGCACGGCGAAAATGGCTTAAACCACCACCCCGACGAACTCAGGATATCCGAGCGGTGACATCATTGCGACGTAAACGTTCCATAACCAGTGCAACCGCTCTCAGCTCCCATATGTAGACTCTAATCGTACCGAGCGGCAAGCTCGAGGGAACTTTCTTCACTCGCGTAACCACCAACCTTTACGACCGCGCCCTCGTAGCACAAGGAGTTCTGTATCTGCGCACATGAGTTTTGTGTTGAGATTAGTAACTCCAGACTAGTTCGCCTCGGTGTGGTGCTTCCTTCTTTCTGCCACCTCTGTTTTGTGGAATTTCTTGCCATTTTCTGTTTTTCCTACTCAATTAATCTCTCTCACGTTTAAAAGCCTGCTTCTGTGCTCATCTGCCGAATTTGCGTTAGGATAAATTTTTGTAGGCGTTCAACACCCCCCCTTGAAATTCTGTACGGAGCATGACACAACTGTAAGTATATATTTAATATAGTATGATATACTATATATATCATTAGTACATATATTTATATATATTGCATATAATATTTATATCACCTATATATATATATACATGATATATATACTATATATTATACTATAACTAGCTCATTCCTATTTACATGAGATATTACCATCATATATACTTGCTCTACCTACTAGTTACTCTAATAGGATCCTATATATATGTATCAATTATACTACTTATATACATTATTATATATTTTCGCCCCATCAACCTCAACTATCCCAAATAGCGTTACTGAAGAAAGAATTTCTTCCCCCCAAAAAAATAGAAACGAAAAATCTAACCACAAGATAACTAAAATTGAAAACCTAATTAAAACCGCTATCCTACTAAAGAATTAAAATATTTTCACCTAACGAATATAAAAATCCTACCAATTACAAATAATCAATAAAAAAATAAATAATTTCAGTGAAACGCGGAGCTCTGTCAGATGGGATTCGTAACTATCCCCCTTCAGCTAGTCCACGACATGACTTGAAAAGAACGCTTGAGATAAGAGTACTCGCTAACAAGAAAAAATAACTATATTGACTCGGAAACTAGCTCCCAAACACCACGACCTGTGCTACCACGCCCAAAAGGCGTTCCACATGAAAAGTTAGGTCGAAGTGATTTTATCTCCTTACTCCGTAAGCGAATCAGAGAAGTCTTCCTTTAGTAAGTTCTTAGTAATAGGATCTATGCGAAACGTGCTTTGACAATATTAAAAATTAAAATTATCCGTATTATTTATCAGGAAAGATTCTAATAATTTTCTTGAGCTAATATCTCTGACAGGGGCAATCAGACATATTATTTACATTTATGGAATGATTTTCTGAACTCCTATGAGTAGTGGGAGCAGAATTTTGGTCATCAACCCGAAGACTATAAAAATGTTGGTATTTTCTACTATCAAAATCTGTTGTTTCGCTAATATATAATTTATTACAACTATTGCAATTTATTTAATATGCCCCGACATTTTTTATTACATCTTCTCTTAGTATTGGCTTCATAATTTTTTTTAAAGTACATGAAACTGAATGAATCAAATTTAAATTCTTAGGAAGATACCCTTTAATTTTGCCATGATCCAAATTTCAAATATTTTGCTTACCACAGAATCGAATTGTTTCAACAATTGGAATTAGCCGCTTTTTACTGTCTTTGGCCTCCCTTTTCTTCTGACAATCAATCTGTTTGTTGATTCTATCAATTTTTCATTGAACCTGCTTTTTACAGCAAATCTCTTTTCTGCCGATTCTTTGGGATATATAGTTACCTAGTGTTTCTGAAAGATTGAATACGGTATCGAGACAAAAACACTCAATTCCAGGTGTTTACCTTCTCTTTGATTCCAAAAACAATACACAATTCGAGGAATAAACCCCTACGTTCTTATCAGAGTAAGCTAACTATTTAAAATCATCAAGCCACTTTCTTTGAAAATATCTTTTCCAATTTTTGCCTTCCTGATCAGGAAATATATACTTTGAATCTGGTTTCCAGAGATATTTTAATATTTCCACTTTTTCCTTATTGCTAGATACCGTACCTATGAAATTGCCAATATCGTTGAGATGAACAATCCTTTCTGTATTCCTTGATTGCGCTGACTTATAGATGCTTGGTTGGGAAAAACATCACCGTCTACTTGAAATTTTTCAGCTGCTATTGCAGTTACAAAAGTTTCAGTAAAAATTTATTCTTCGAGTCAAAGAACCTCACTGATTGAATAACAGGATTATTTATTACCATAGTGGTTACTTTTTTTTTGTGGAAAAAGTCTCTAATATCTGTTCTTCTTTTCATATTTTTTTTCTTGTTTTTTTCAAGTTGAACAACAAGAACAAAAAATGTTAAACACAAAGTGCAAAACTATAATTATTCACTAGCAACTTGATATCAGATTCTTAAAACAATAGATCGATATCTACACTGACATCACAAT
>JABUQX010068069.1:0-26279 GCA_015478945.1 Trachelipus rathkii | reverse complement strand
AAATAGGGTGACACACGCCGTAGTTGCTCCACATCTGGTTGGTACACCTTCTTCGAAGGGGTGCCAAAATTACGGTGCCAAAAAAGGTCAAGGTCAGGTAAAAATTTGCTAATATTTTTACTGGGAGGCCTCCAATATGGAGTAAAAAATTTGGGTTATCATTTTTTCCCCCAAAGGACACTACCGGAATACCCCTCCTACTACTAACGATGCATATAATCCACGTCCCCTGTGCTTAGTGTGTAGGGAAACGCTAAGCAATGAAGCCATAGTCCCAAGCAAACTTAAGAAACATCTTGCTGCGAAGCACCCAGTTGTATCCCAGAAACCCGGCTCATAGTTTTCAAGGCTATTAGAAAATCAAGAGAAAATTGGTAATAGAACGTTGAAGAGATTTACCACAAGTGACACTGTTCTCGAAGCTTCATTTAAAGTTGCCAAACTACTCGCCAAGAAATTGAAACCTCATACAGCTGGAGAGGATATCATTATCCCGGCGTGCAAAGTTATCGTTCATATCATACTTGGGCAAGATGCGGGAGATCAAATTTCAAAGGTTCCTCTCTCAAACAATACTATTAGCCGTAGAATATTTGAAATGTCATAAAATATAAATGAACGAGTCATAGATAAAATAAAAACTCACCTTAAATTTGTTTACAAATAGATGAGAGTACTGATATTACTGCCAAAAATCAGCTTCTTGGATTCTGTAGATTTATTGACGGTGAATATATCGTGGAGCAGTTTTTGTTTTGCAAAGAGTTGGAAACAACTAGTACCGGCACCGATATTTTCGCTTCCGTCTCTTCCTATCACAATCACCATGGTCTTTCATGGAACGACTGTTGTGGAATTTGTACTGATGGTGCACCATCAATGACAGGAAAGTATAAAGGGTTTACTGCGCGAGCTTTAGAGGAAAATGGATCATTGATAATAACTCACTTCTTTCTGCACAGAGAAGCACTAGTAGGGGAAAATTGTGGTGAGCTGTTCGCTGAAGCTATAAATCAGGTTGTAAAGATGATAAATTACATTAAATCGCGACCTTTGAAGTGTAGACTCTTTGAAAAAATATGTTGTGAAATGGATGCACCATATATCTCATTATTATTACATACATAAGTATGATGGTTATCTCATGGTAGAGTACTAAACCGCGTTCTCACACTCAAAGAGGAACTAAAAGTCTTTTTGAGAAAGAGAAACATTATGCATTTTCTAGGTTGCTGCAAAATGATGATTTTTGTTTATAGCTGTCATATCTGTCAGATATATTTAGTAAACAATAGAATTAAATACTTCATTGCAGGGACGACAAGAAACAATAATTTCTTCAACCAATAAAATGAAAGGTTTCATAAGAAAGATAGCTTCTTGGAAGTCTGCAATTGAGAAAGTGATTTTTCGAATTTTCCATATCTTTTATAATTTTCGGAACGTAATGGCGAGGAAAAGATAAAAGACCTCAATCTTGATCATTTATCAAAATTGCAAGATGCAATAGATAAGTACTTTCCTTCTCTTTCCGTTAAGAATCTTGAGGGGATTGTTTCTTTTACATGGCAGATATTGATGAAGAACTAGATTTCACAGCTACTGAAAGATACGAATTTAATGATCTCTGCGCTGATTATTTACTGAAAACTAAACTTGAGAAGACTGACTTATCAGTGGCTTCTTTTTGGCTTAGCATACAAAATGAGTATCCTAACCTAGTAGAAAAAAGCCACAAGTTTCCTTTTGCAATTTTCAACATCATACTTTTGTGAACAAGCTTTCTCTGCAATGGTCACAATAAAATGCAAAACAGGAAATAGATAGTTGAAACTTGAGGAAAATATGCGTGTTGCGTTATCAAACATCAGACCTAACATACAATATTTGTGCTCCAAGCATCAAGCACAAATTTTCCATTAATATTATTAATCGATTCTAAACCGCAAACCCCAGCTTTCAAATTTTAACAGGTATGTTTTATAGATATTTTAAATTTAAAATTTATTATTATTATTATTATTATTATTATTATTATTATTATTATTATTATTATTATTATTATTATTATTATTATTATTATTATTATTATTATTATTATTATTATTATTATTATTATTATTATTATTATTATTATTTTTATTATTATTGTAACAAGGGTGCCTCAAAAATTCCAGAGCCTCAAATAGGGTGCCGTGAATTGCAAAAGGTTGGGAATCACTGAATTAAGATATATATATATATATATATATATATATATATATATATATATATATATATATATTATAAATATTTATATATATATATATATATATATATATATATATATATATATATATATATATATATTATAAATAAATTAAAATAACCAATAAACATTTATATGATAAATAGGGATTATTTACTTTCATATCAGACATAATATTAACCTTTACCTAGTAAATAATTATAACTAATATACCACTAAAATGGAGAAAACACCAAAATCGTAAGTAATGGCACAAAAGCTAGTACAATTGCGCAATGTGGATAAAACCACCGCTTGCGTTGTGATGTCATCATGTCAGTTTTGCCAGATGTTTTCAAATAAAGTAGCCCAGCCAGGCTAAAAATGTAGCATGTGAAAGTAAAAAATAGCCTAATGCAGTAATAAGATGAAAAAGTAAAACCAAATTACTAAAATTTTTATAGGAAAATGTACTTACCTTTAAATATTATAAGTTTAATAAATTTGAAATGTCATCATCTTTTCCACTCCCTTCGACTTTTCGCGCCATCTGGCAACACTGTGCGATGTCTGTGGCTGACTGATTTAGAAGCGCGTAATATACACAAGTTTACAACATGATTTAAAATGAATAACGATAACTTTTACTTTATTGCGATTAATAATAATATTAATTGGTCCTTTTTTCTAGAGAAAAATATTCTAGAGAAAAATATTATTGCCTATATTGGTGGGAGACTGGGAGGCCCCCTTTTGGTTGGTGGCCCAGGGCCCGGGCTCCTTGGGCCCTCCCCTTAATCCTGCCCTGGAAGGGGGTGCACTGATTTAACGTCCGAGCAGGTCGAAACCAAGCCGAAGGAGAGAATAGCTCACATTCTCTTACATGACCAGTTGCGAACCTGGGACCCTCGCTTTGTTTGACAAGTGTTCTACCAATGAGCTATCGGGGTCTTTTATATGAATAAATATAAAATAATAAAAAAAAGACATACATAAATACATACACACATACATACATAAATACATATATACATCACCACGACTACATACAATAAATCAACATATACACTGTGAGGATGGTACTAGCACCAAGTTTGACGATGGTACTAGTACCAACTTTAGATGATAATACAACTTACTATATGGCCAATCATGGTCACTACTTACGGAACATGGTCATCAATATATATACTAATATATATAAAATTCTACTTACAAAGTCCTCTGCCATCCATCGTCTATACCCGCTCACCTAAGCGGCCCTAATACTCCCCAAGAGTCAGAGGCATTTCTTTGTTTCAATCTATATATATGATAGTCACTATATATATATATGGCATCATTTGTAGATACTGTACTGCTTTAGTTTACTTTTTTGCGGAAGAGTTTCTAAGTAAAATTTCCCATTTATGTTCTGTTAAGTTTATTTCAAGTCTTAGTTTGTTTAGAGAATGTATTTAAGTGGCAAGGCTTCTGCATAAATTCCATGAGCCTTTTGCCACTAAAGAAATGTTCTTTTTAAAAAACGTGAACTTAACTTTCTCGAACTTAGCGACAAGTTTTATTCTGAACTTAGAAAACTTGCTTTTTCAGAAAAACATTAGTGCACAAGATACAGTATCTAACCCAAATCTAGTGGTGGCGCCATATACTTATTAACTTATATAATTATATATGATATATATATAATATATATATATAAGTATAATATATATACATAATTATTACTATATAATTATACCCAGGGGCCTATCTAAGGGGCCAGGGGCCATGGCACCTCTCAAAATTTTCTTAGACAACTAAAAATTTTTAGAACAAATCTCGTAAGCTTCTGGGAATAGTTTTTAACAAACATAAAGAGAAAACTTATCCATGTTCCTATTAAATGTATATAATATACTATATATTATAATTATATAACAGTATTATATCATATATCATATATCTACTATATATTATATATATAACTATATATTTTATATATATTATATATATATATAATAATATATAATATAATATATAGTAAAATATATCTATAGCTTTAATTTTATTTTTATTAAAATCACAAAATATATATAATTATATATAATTATATAAATTCTTTAAACTCTTTTACTTAATTAACAGTTATAATTAAAATTATAGTGACAGATAGAGAACTTGAGTGTCTTAATTCTCTCCTCAGCATTACTCGATTCTCAATGACGACCCTTTACATCGCTGAGTCACTCACTTATATTGTTTACAACTGTATTCTCTGTTCGTCTCCTTCACCCTCTCCTCTATTTTCTACGCTCGAATTTTTTCTATTAGATATCTCGGATGTCGGCATATATATTTAACAAACAATAAGAAGTTTAAATAAACATATTTCCACGTAGTTATTTTTTAAACAATTCTTCTGCTTAAAAAAATAAATTGAATTTGAAGTACATGTTTTTGCAGCTCATGGAAACCTGATACAGGTGATCCATGCCCAGAGTTGTCAAGCTTTACCTTGCAGAGGCCAGTACATTTTATTTTGTTTCAGATTTCTGATGTTTAGTCGATTTTCTTTTCAAAACAGAACATCAATACTTTATTGTATCTTTGTTTTACACAAGTGAGATAAATTTTGCCAAAGATCATAAGTAGTGCAATTCTTTTGTGTAAAATTTTATTAAAAAACTCGCAAAATGTATAAACTTGAAGGGAATATTCTCTATCTTTTAAAGGACTGTCTGGCAGTTGCCTTTTCGTCTTCTGCTTGTTTATTTTGGTTTGAAAGAATGAGATAACATTGTGATGTCAGTGTAAAGATATCGATCTATTGTTTTAAGAATCTGATATCAAGTTGCTAGTGAATAATTATAGTTTTGCACTTTGTGTTTAACATTTTTTGTTCTTGTTGTTCAACTTGAAAAAAACAAGAAAAAAAATATGAAAAGAAGAACAGATATTAGAGACTTTTTCCACAAAAAAAAAGTAACCACTATGGTAATAAATAATCCTGTTATTCAATCAGTGAGGTTCTTTGACTCGAAGAATAAATTTTTACTGAAACTTTTGTAACTGCAATAGCAGCTGAAAAATTTCAAGTAGACGGTGATGTTTTTTCCTTCACAAGCGTATAAAGAATAAACAGAAAGAATACAGAAAGACTGTTCAGTCTCGAACGATATTGGCAACTTTCATAGGTTCAACGGTAACTCCTACGCAATATAGGAAAAGTGGGAAATATTATATCAATAAAGAAATCTCTGGACCAATTTCCAAAGTTATATAGTTCTCTGATCAGGAAGGCAAAATGGAAAAGTCATTTTTCAAGAAAGTGGCTTGATGATTTTCAAAAGTTAGCTTACTCTGCATAAGAACCGGTAGGGCGTTTTATTCCTCGATTGTGTATTGTTTTGGACATCAAAGCAATGAAGTATAAACACACATGGAAATTGTCAGTGATTTGATAATCTCAATAACCCCGCTATATGTCCTAAACTCGTGTCGAGAAAATCACTAAGCCGTTAAACTATTTTAAGATATTAAACGCGGCGAATCCGGATATTAAATTTCAATGAGAGAATGCTTATGTTATATAAATCAAGTGTTTTTCCAACTAAATACCACTTCATGTCCTGAGGAGAATCAACAAACAATATCTTGTCAGAAGATTTAAAGGGTCAGCATCGTAGCCAAAGACAGTAAAAAGCGGCTAATTCCAATTGTTGAAACAATTCGATTCGGTGGTAAGCAAAATATTTGAAATTTGGAGTCATGGCATAAATTAAAGGTATCCTTTTCCTAAGAATTTAAATTTGATTCATTCAGTTTCATGTACTTTAAAAAAAATTATGAAGCCAATACTAAGAGAAGATGTAATAAAAAATGTCGGGGCATATTAAATAAATTGCAATAGTTGTAAGAAATTATATATTGGCGAAACAACAAATTTTAATTGAAGAAAATACCAACACTCATATAGTTATCGAGTTGATCACCAAAATTCTGCTCTCACTGCTTATAGATAGGAGTTCAGAATATCATTCCATAAATGTGAATAATATGTCTCTGCCCCTCGTCAAGATATTTACTCAAAGAAAATTATTAGAATCTTTCCCTGATAAATAATACGGATAATGTGACACTTATAATGTTTAAAATTTTTTAATATTGTCAAAGCACGTTTCGCATAGATCCTATTACTAAGAACTTACTAAAGGAAGATTCTCTCGGTAAAAAAATCAACTTTCCGACTTCACTTTTCATGATACCTTGCTTTTCAAACTTGAGGTAGCCGTCGATGCGGATGCTAGTTTCCCGAGTCCATAATCTTTACTCCCTTCGTTCGATTCACTTTTCTCATCGTCTTTAAATCAATACAGCTCCGGTTCGAAGCCGCCAGATGAACTCACTCCGCACAACGACTACGCTTACTGCATACTAATCTACCAAGTCTCCTAACGTAATAATTATTTTATTTTTTTATTATTTTTGTAGATAATTTGATGATATTTAGGGTGAAAATAATTTATTCTTAGTAGGATTAGCGGTTTTAATTAGGTTTCAATTTTAGTATCTGTGGTTAGATTTTTCTTCTATTTTTTGGGGCGAAAATTTTCTTCAGTACATTTGGATTCGAGCCCAAAATATTATACTATATATTACTTATAAATATATATATATATATTATATAATTATATACTATAAATACCATAATATATATATATTATATATATATATTATATATTATTATATATATATTAGAAATATATATATATATATATAATATGATATATAATAATATATATATAATTACAGTTTCAGCCTCCGTTACAAAACTTCAAGCGGGCTGTTGAACGCTCAAAAATTTATCTAACGAAATTACGCAGATGAGCACAGACGCAGGCTTAAAGTGAGAGAGATTAAATTGATAGAAAAACAGAAAATTGGAAGAAATTCCACAGAACAAGTGAGGAAAGAAAGGAAGTCACACGAGCAAGCAACTAGTCTGCGAAGACTAATCATCATCACAAAAACTTCATGTGTTCGACACAAGCACCCCTCTGTGCACTCGAGGCGTCGTAAAGGGTGGTACGCGAGTGGAGAAAGTTTCCCTCGAGCACTTGCCGCTACCACCTATTAGAAAAGGATCTAAAGCACCCAAACATGGCCGCCTTAAGTAGAGTCAGTGAACTAGGAAGTTACAGGCACAGTTTTTAATAACTTTCCTTGGACTTGACCCTATCAAAAAGCCTAGTGAAACCAGAGCCCCCCCCAGATAGGAGAGCAGTACTCCATACAAAAGGTGGATGAGACTCTTGTATAGCTGGAGTAACATAAGAAGAGAGAAAAAAAGTCTCGCAGTCTAACAGAACTCACAGTTTTTTTGAGGCCGCCCTAACGTTGTGATGTGAAGTATCTCCAAGACTTTTTTTGTTTATGTTTAAGGCCAAGGATGTTTAATGTCAACAGGAGAACGAGAGAACCATCGAAAAGAGAGGAAAGTTAGAAGTCTTAGACGAGGAGATTTGTAGAAGTTGGTTTTAAAGAATTGAATTTTTACAACGTTGAGACGACCCAACCCGAAATTCTATCCAGATCAGCGAGAATAGAATCGAAAGATTAAACGAGAGCAATTCTAGAAGTAAAAGAGGGGGCAGAATTGAAAAAAGCTGAAGAATGAAGGGTCGAGTCGACAACATTGAGCTAAATAGAGTTAGATGTCAGGTGAAAAGATACTTAATTAAAAGCAGGAATAACAGTGGAGATAAACATAGCCCTGAGAACCACCACTGGTTACGGAAAAAAAAGAATTAGTCCCCTATCACACAACACGTTGAGCGATTTGAAAGGAAGATAGCTAGACAAAGTAAGCAAAGAGATGAGGAAACCCAAAGGAGAGAGCTTGGAGAGCGTGACACGCGTCATACTCGGTCAAATGCTTTGATTATGTCAACGCCCCACCACGGAAGGCTCCCCGTAGTAAGGCGGAAAACCACTAAATCTGTAAATAGTAAAAGTATATCGCCCAGATTAGCCTCCGAGCGCCCGAAAAAGCCATTACTGGCCGATCCCAAAGAATGGAATGAAATTCCATTCAATATATATATATATATAATAATATTATATATATATAATATATATAATATTATATATATATATATATATAACTATATATATATATATATTTATATATATATATATACTTTGGCTGAGAATTGGCAAAGTTTTAACATTAATAATTATAAATTGTTTTATTGGAGTGAGACATGCAAAATCACACAACAATGATATTATAATTATTAGTTAATATATATAGTCTAATTAAATCAAAATATCTAAAGGTATGCGCTCTAATATTATATTTTTTTTATTAAATTTTTAACTACATATATAAGTGAGACACCCTTAAAGATATATAATAAAATATTAATATTATATATATATATATATATAATATAATATATATATTAATTTATATATTAATATATATATAATATATATATAATAATTTATATATTAAATAATATGACATTATATAATAATTAATAAGTATATATATTAATAATATATAATATTATAATATTAATAATATATATATATATTAAAGACATATATATATAATATTATATATTATATTAATATATATTATATAATAGATATAATCTAAAATATATATAATTATATACTATATAATTAATATATATAATTAGTATATATATTAATAATAATATAATATATATACTAATATATTTAAATAATTATAATTATTATATATATTAATTAAATATTAATCAGTATATATAATATATTAATAACTTATAGGCCCGTTATGATTTTCTGAAATGTTTCCATCCATTTTGATATTTTTTGTTTTATTTATAAATATTAACATATTGTAATTTTAACATATTAATCTTAAAGAATTGCAACTTATCAGTGGTTATGGAGCAATGATTCAGTATAAAGTTTATCGAAATAATGATTACATTAATGAGTGAGATAGTGACTTTGATATATCAATTAAATTTAAAAAGAAGTGTAATCAAGCGTCAAAAATCAAGAGGAGAAAAAGTAATGAGGGTGATGATTGCTATAATTCTAAATTGAATCCCCGAGTACGCAGTATAGAAAGAGAACGTGAGTTAAGTGTGACCAAAAAATGTAAAATAAAGCACAAATAAATAAATAAAGAAATATCTCGAAAAAAGTCACTTACAAGATAAAATACCCAAATGACAATGTTTTGAATGCAGGCGTTGGTAGTGAAAGTGACTCCTACATATATCATATCTAAAAACTATGTCGTATAGCAACAAGTTTATTTTTGGATTAAATTTTTAAAGAACTATGATTACCGAACAATCAGCAAAAACTTTATTGCAAATTATAAAAGTAAAAGAATAAATTTATTTTTTATTAGCGGCTCGAGCCTGACGGTATATATTATTACTTATTTACCCTACCGCCCCCCTTTTAAGGGGGATAGACGTTTTTCCATACCCGTATATGAGGGAGGCTGTCACGTGCGTGCGCACACAAGACTCTCAGCCGCTGCGCACATTCGAGTATGTGACTGACCAGTCAATCAACATTACACGAGATGTGATTTACATACATTCTCAGACAACCAACGAACCCAGCACACACACACACGACAACCACCACAATCACCAACACACAGACATTCAAAACCATAAAACGACGCGAGCACACCACGAGCAGGACTTTATCCCCCAGGCCAGACCCTCCCCGGCGCGAACCATCTCTGTGTACTCCCTACTCTTAGTTTGTTTCATTCCCCTTATGTTGTTGCCGATGCCTACAACATCATTTACTCTCTCCGCCCCGCACGCACACACACCCTGTTTCCGCGCGCGCCCGTATCGTGCCGCCCCGCCAGAAACTACTCCTGACCGCAGCCTTCGCGCACCGTGCCCCGCTTGCCCGCTCGCCCCTCTTGCCTTCGTCGGCCGCCACCGTCGTTGTATACTCGTTTAACGTCTTGTCGTATCCAATATGTCATTAAAGACCCGTACTTACTACCTCCCTTCACTCCTCCCCACTCATCTTCTTTTGCCCCCCCATGTTTGTTTATCAACTCTCATAAAAATTGTATCGGGCGATGGATTCTGTAATCCTTTAGCTGAACGATAACATCCGGACTGAACACAAATCACAGGTGACACAGTACACCAAGGAGAAATATATTATGAACTGTAATATCTGGCCCTACTACAAGCCCCACTCCAATATCCAAATTATGTCATCTAGAGATATACATTCAATTGTTTATAGCTTATATTACAAAATCGTCTACGTAAAATCTAAATAATCCCAATATGAAATTAAATTAAATTTCACTGATCCCCAATGCACGCTTAAATGCTTACTGTTTTTGAATTTTCAAAGTGGAATTAGTCTTAACAATAGGTTTTTCGCCGGTTAAAATCGAAGAATAAAGGTATATTAAACCTAGGATAACTGAAATGGATTTACCCTTACTAATAATTAAATATAACAAAAATTTTCAAGAATACAACCAAATGAGGCGGGCAGATTCATATGAGAAAGATGAACATACATGTTTCCATATACTTTACAAATATATATTATACTTTATTTTATAATAAAAAATATATTAATAATATATATATTAATATTTATATATATATATATTATAATATATATAAATAATATATATATATTATATAATATATAATTTATATTTAATATATATATATAATATATTATATTATATATTATTATTAAAATTATAATTAATTATATATATATAAATATATATAAATATATAATTAATATAATATTAATATATATAGATATATTAATGTATCTTACCCAAGATATTATATATATATATATTAACCCTTACCCTAAGTATATATTATAACTATATATATATATTAATAGATATTATATAATATATACTATATATAATGAATAATATTTATATATATATATATATATATATATAATAAATAATATATAAAATTAATTATTAATATATTATTAATATTCTAATATAATATATATATATATAATTATATATATTATAGTTAGATATATATAATATATACTATATATTATAATATTATATATATATATATTATATAGTATATATAATATATACTAATTATATAATATATTATAATATATATATATATATTAATATATAAATACCAAGGAGATGAAGACAAGAATTGAAATTATTTCTTTACAATATTATATCATTACTTATATTTAGAAATAACTAATATATATATAAATATCATTATATTTCAAAATATTTTATACACTATATTAACTTTCGAATATTGGTCTCAAAGCTATTTTCTATTAACGTGTTCTTGAACTCCATTGAATTAGTGACACTATAAACTGTGAACTGCAAATCAGTGAAAATGTATTAGAACGGACTTACTTCAGTAGCATACCTTGTCTCCTTGGACGAGTATTTATCTTTAAAGTTAAGTATATCAAACTGTATATTAAATTCTGTATGAATACATAAAAAAATCTCGAATCCGAATCCGGATTCAGATATATATATATTATCTCTATCTCTCCTTCGAATCCGAATCTGTATTTTTGGTAAAAAATGTTACGATAATCCAGTATATCGAATTCTCTATATATCTATCATTTTCCCATCACTAATATTATATTATATATATAGACGGTATATACTATATATATATATTAATATATTAATAGTACTATATGTATACTGAGGAAAAGTATTAATATATAATAAATAACTGTGATGTAGATGTTTGTATATATGTATATAGTTTAATTGAGAATTAACTAGTTCCACTCGATGTATGTTTTAGTGAGTTAATATATAGATATATAATTAAAAGTATTAATTATATATATATATATAATATATTTATATAGAATTTAAATCTATGATTATAGAATAAAGAATATTAGTGTAAATAATTGTATATATCATTTATTTGTTACCAAAACTATTTATAATTTCTATAATAAAAGATGCTGGCTGTATAATCGTTATTTTTAAATTAGCAAAATTGGAAACCTCTTATTTAGATGTTTTTAAATGATATTTAAATGTATCTGAATGAGATCATTGGAAATCAATAAATTTATTATATATAATAGAGTGAAATATTTAGAAATAACTATATTTGCTAAGTGAGGTCTGATTCATATTAATATGTTTGAGAGAGTGAAAAGGAATAGTAATAGAGAAGGAGTATATATATACATACTGTATTTATTAGAGAGTATTATATTAGATGTAGTACGATAGATGATAAGGTGAATATATATAGTATAAGTAAGTTAGTTTTTTTAATCCTAAATTTTTATTTCTATATCTAATTATATAGTCGCTACTTTTTTGAAGAAGGTTCCACGGCGAGTCGGAGTGTTTAATTAACATGATCAGTCTTCATTTGGGAATGTGAGTGGTTGTATTCATACTAATTTTACAAGAAACTGCGATAAAAACCTTTATTAGAAAATTGTATTTGACATAAAGTGAAAGTTTCAGTACAAATAACAGGGATAATAAGTAATAATCATGTAATTAAGACTATTAAATTCAAAAAACCACTTTCAAGATGGCGAGTTCACCAGTGAGAATCTTTTGAAGACTTGTCTGAACCATACTTGGCATAGCCTACGATCAATCGATAAAATATCGAAAAGAAGAATGGAGAGAGAGAATTGGAAGCATAGAGAAAATTCTGGAACTCGTATGGAGAAGCGAAACATGATAGAGTAAACCACGCTTCCAGAACTTTAACTAAGAAAGCTCGAGAATTGCGGCGTCCTAGTCTTAGCCGAGTAGTGACTGTTTTGTCTTGATAATTGGAAATTCAGTGAAGAGATATTCAGTAGTAATCAGAAAGCATAAAAAGAAGGTCTAAATCTACCAATAGTATACAACTATATCGTCAGTTTTAGCGATAGTCGAACCTGCTTCTTTGTTACTTCTTTCTTCGATCTTCCAGACGATAAACATATTAACTACTATATTGTGAACTCTATCTCTATTACTATAGTAAATGATACTATATTTGCCCTCGACTGCAAACAACAAATTAATAGATAGAAGTTCATTTCAACGATACAATTTGTAGCTAATATACATCGTTTATAATTCCGATCTAATGTCTTATCGTTGACAGATATAATGCAGATCACCCAATGACCACTACTGAAGACTTTTAATGAGACACAGATGATACCCTTGCTATTTTACACTGACTGACTACCTAACCGCAACGCAACGACCAAATCATTAATACAACCCCCTCAAGACTAAGAGCCAGATCATGTAACGATTCACTGTCAACTTTAGAATCGATTACAATCATTACTATCATAGAATTCATGAAACCTGAAAGTACCTCGAGTTACTGCAATCTAGAGTAATTATTCCACATATATTAGTCAAAACAACCCAGTCACTATAATCTTCTAATTAATCACCTACTATACTATAATCCTTGTAATGTCAAGGATGTTGGAAGTATAATTCGTAGTGATAGAATTATATCAATCAACAAATATAATCATTGTTATTATCTATTCTAACATAAACAAGATTACATGAAAACGACCATCACCCGAAATAGACCATGAGTATATAAATCAGAATTAACTTTTGTACGGTATGAGTCTATATTTACCTAGTAGTTTATATCTAGTATATCATTCTATAGTGCTTGTTACGTTTATTCATCTATTATCTAATGTCTTAAGATGAGAAAGGTCTTTGGAACCCACTATCCCAGTGACTCATATAGATTTCGATTGTCTCCTCTAAACATAAGCAATCCATTCGTCATAAGCAACGCACTAATAATTTATCACATATTATATTAATCTGCCATACATTATGTGTCTTCCACGGGTACGCTATTGTAGTTAGAGAGTGTATTTCCTAACCTTCTGTGTCGGTTCTAGATATTAATCTATTAATTTACGACTTCTGTATTATTATATACCTAAACTATTAATACCTCTCTTTGGATTGCGAGCGATTCTCGGCGACTTTTTATTCATAAGGGATTTGATACTCTATTAAGAATTCGACTCATATACGCGTCTCTATACGGATGCCCGTGTATGCAGTACCGAATTGAAGGAGAGAGGTCAAAGACACAAGCAGCCAAGACTTCTTTGATTTAAATATGAGGTACACGGAAGTGATGACCACAGCTGACATCGAAGCAAGAAAGCTGAGAAAACTATTGAGTATAGGGAGCACTTCTTTTTTCTATTATGGAGAAGTGCGCGGATTAACTGAGGCTAAGAGTACGCCTCTGACGATAGTTTAGACATCAGACGCATAGTATGTGCATTATGACCAGAATCCCTGAGGAGTTATAATATCTCCTATGAGGTAGGAGAAAGAATATGCTCTCTTATCTATATTGAACATTTTTCCATTCTAGTATTACTATTATCTATCGCAAAATCCCTATCTATATCATAAACAGAGGTTTAGAAAGGAAGTGTACTCAGAATAAAACCATCAGAAGCAACAACTACCTAAAGCATCAAACAACAATACTATATACACAAACAACTAAACTAAACAAACATATATCATATAACGAGAGCAGACTAGAGGAGGCAAACAACATAACAATACATGACTAACAACAACAATCAAACTAAACAATCAAGATATAATAATACAGATTTCGATGATAATATTAGCTACCTATTAGTCACCCGAAATAAATATCCTTATGATCATTTCTGATATAATAACTTTTAGTATTTCTTTATTCATTTTTTTCCAATATTCTTCTTCTTCTTCTTCTTCTTATCTTTATACTTATTATTTATATTATAATATAATTTAATTAAAATATTATTATTATTATTATTTAAATATATATTTATTTTATATAATTTATTCAATATATTTGCTCAGATATTTTGCCCTGAAAAGAGCTTTATTTTATAATTGATAATTGAATAGTATATATAATAGTATCTATATATATATATACAAAAACTTATATACATATAAAAATACATATATATTCATACATAATGGATTTAATGCATATACATATTATAAGTATTATAATAATGTAAAATACTACTACTATTAATAGTTTATGAGTTATACAATTATATGAACGTTTCGGTGTTGAAGGTATAGATAGAGGAAGAGAGAGAGATATATGAGAGATATATAGATATAGTATAAGAGAGGTAATTAATGAAGAGAATAGTAAGAGAATGAATAAGACGGTATATATAAAAATAAGATATAGATAAATATAGATATGAGCTAATAGGAGAGAAGAGAGAGTGAGATAATGATGAGAATAGAGAAGATAGAGAGAGTAATAAATGAATCGATAGAAGTAGTATATGTTCCTTCTATCTTCATTTCAGAATTCTAATTTTCTACATTTACTATTGATATTCTTACATCGACATAAAAATCACTACCATCAAAAAACAATTCTACAGTAGGTTTACTATATATATGAGCAAATATGCTAAATCATATACAATTACAACAACAACAAACAGATAGCAACAACAACAACAACAACACAATCACAACAACGACAACAACAACAAAAAACCAATTAATCATAAGCCAATTACGATACTAACAAAACATAATCTTCTATATATATCAGAAACCAGAAAAAAGCCTATATATCTAGAGTTACTTACTATTAGATATCTAACATATAGATAAGTAACATTAACAAAATCCCCATAGTACTCATAGGATCTACTCATTACTATAAGTACCATATGATATCTATATACATAACGAAACTAATAAACCAACATATACATACAATCATACACAATAACGACCAGTACAACAATATAAAATAACAACAACATAAATCTATAATACAAACTAAACATAATCAACCAGATCATAACACAAAAGATATTTAAAGAAACAAACAGAAAGAAAAATAAGGTGGAAAAAAATATACGGTAGAAATAATAGCTACCATCACCTCGATAATAAAAGAGTAGCAATTGATAATAGCTACTATATTAATAAACTTTTTTGTACTGAAGTTTTACATTATAGATTTTATAACCCATTATTACTATCTACTTTCTATTCTTCTTACTAAATATATTTATATATAAGAATATGATATCATTATATATATATATATTATTATTTAATTATATATATAATTAATTTATTAATTATATTTAATTTATATTAATAATATTATTTATTATTATAATTAATTTATATTATATAAAATAAAAACTCCTCTAATATTAGGATATAGACATCCATAGTCATTTTCACGACTCAGTTACGCTCTACGTTGAGCCTCAAAGATATGAAATCGAGCAAAAAACACTTTGTAGAAAACTAACGTGGAGGTTGTGTAATGATCGATTCTATTAACTGCTTTGAAATAAATGTATAAGTAAAATAATTATAATTATATCAATATATTATTATATAATATATATATATATTACCATATATTTATAGATATATATAACTCATTACTAATTATAATCAAACCATTATTATAACATATATTATAGTATAACGAAAAATTAATATACATACAGTATTTTCTTACTTATATTAATATATAATAGTTATATATAATATCATAGTATATACTTTCATGCTCTACCATGCTGCTACGTATAGTGAGAATATAATAATATACAAATATATAATTATATATAAATATTACAGTATATAATATATATATTAACATAAGCTTACATTCATATGTCAATAATTATCCTACGCAATTAATTACATTTCCACATCACAGTTAAATTATAATTAACATAATATTAATTATCTAATATTTAAATAATATTATAATATTATATCATTATTATAGAATTGATAATCCATACAAGTATAGTAATGAAAACGATATATGTATAATGTATATATGTATAACATCTAATATATTATTTAATATGTGATAACTGTTCAATTTCAATTACGATGATTTGAATATTAAATATTGAACTAGATATATAGATAGAAGAAAGATAAGAGAGATAGATGAGAGATAGAGATAGAGGATATATATAATAGAAGAAAGAAAGAGATAGTAGAGTTAGAAGGTAAATAAATAGAATATATTCAATAAGAGATAAAGCGGAGCGAGATTAATGAAGGTCAAATATCTAATGTACATTGTGATGCTAATTGAATGGACATTTACACAATTATAAAATGGAATATTTTATTAATTATTTATTATATTTTTTCTGCTAATTTCCTGTAAGATCTCTAAGTGCTTGTACGGTTGATGTGTGTGTGTGTGATGTTAGTGATGTGATGTTGTGTGTGGTTGCTAAGCGAAGTTAGTATTTATCTAAAAAATGAAATAATAATATTTAAATTTAATTAATTTACTGAAAAGTTTCTTTAAAAAAAAAATTCAAATTAATAAATATTATTATTAATTAAATAAATAATAATATAATAAGGAAAATAATTAAAATTAACGAAATTTATCAATAATAAATTAATATTAAATTAAATAATAAGGAAAATAAAATTAATATAAATATATATAATCACTACATAATACTTATATTAATAAAAATTATATATAAGATAATAAATATATAGAAAAGTAATAGATATAAATAAATGACATAAACTTAATACACCTCAACTCATTGGTGATCTATTTAAACATGAATAATTAAATGAAAAAATTATATAACTCATCATAATAATAACAGTATAGAAAGGTAGATATCGATAGCATTTAATGACCTCTGCGGAAGATATGAAAATAAAACTAATAGATAAATTATAATCAATAATTAAATTATATTATGCTAGTTTTAACAGTATATATAAGCTGTTTTCCAGAAGCTATACTCGATAATTGCTTAAGCCCTGTCGAAATAAATCGACTCTGAGTGAAAACACTCGCAATTAAAATAAAATATTACATATTAATCAATCACTAAGGAAGCAGGAAATAAATCTTGTGATATAGAGTACCTGTGAAAAACAGGCCAGGAGCACGTTGTTGATCAGCTTAGCAATTTTGTAAGACAATCTTCCTTATATATATACTTATATATATATGTTACTTATTAATTTATTTTGAGTTAATTTTATATTAGTTAATTACCCTAAACTTATTATCTTTTGTCTATTCATATATCATACATCTAACATTTTATTATAATACTGAGTATTATATGAATTATATATACTATATCACGTCCTATTATATTATACGTATATAAAAATAATTATTCTACTTAGTTCATGTAAATTATTCATATTATCGTTACATTTTCACCCATAATCTATAGTCAATAATCTATTCAATATACCTACCAGTTACTAGATCTTACTATTAGATTGATTGAGGATATCTTCTCAATATACGTTATGTAACATCGTAATACTTAGTGAGGAGTCATAGCGAAACCATCTTCATGCGCGTATAATATAAGCAATAATAGTAACCCCATCTATCAGATATATTACATATACGGCATCATTCTAGTACTTATATAATATTCTGGAGCCATTAATACATTGCATAAGATAATAATAATAATAGTTATATGATAATAACAAAGATATTAATATATAATATATAAATAATAATAAAATAATAATAATATATTAAATAAAATAATATAAAAGATAGATAAAATGAAATGATAAATTCAAATGAATACAAAATACTTATTTGGTGGAAATATAATCAATTTTATTATTTCTCCTCCTATCTCGATCTGTCAAAAATGAAGCATAACAAAAAAATTTATTCAGTTTCTCACATAATTTAAATTATTGTATTATTTAATTATTTACATTTAGATTATATTTATTTATTCGAATTATTATATATTTATTTTATTAATTAAATTATTGATAGCAAATTTTTTTTTTTTTTTTTAAAAGTTTCAATATCCGGTATCATCAGCTAGAGAAAAAACATAACGGCTGGACGTGAGAACTAAAATATTCAAATATATACTTCATGTGCTGATAGTACCAGTGTGCAAATCCTATGTCCCTTCACCCACGATCACTCGTTCTATTACGGATCGCCGGAAATATATACGTATTGACATCAATAGACACTTACCTCGAAGTAGCGACGTCAGAAGATATATTACGAGGAGTCATTATGAGTCGTTATCGAATACCTTCATGCAAATAATTTCTCTCGACGTCTCTGTTGATATATATGCAACAGTGTCAGGTTTCATAAAATGTGTTATATAAACTTTAAACATAGTGAGTCATATTAGGATTGTAGACAATTCTTGTCATATTAATACAGACCTTATATTAGAACATATCAAATGAACATTCTTACGTGGAAAAATTAATAAAACCTTGCCGTAAATAATAAAATTTATTAGGGGGGGGGATTAAAATGTTGACCTAAACCAAGACATTTAACAATGTGCTACTCTGATATAATGGCATACTCTCCATTTTCAAATAACCTATACCATTCGGTAAATTAGCGTTTCCAAACTCGCTTGTTCTCGCGAGCAAGTGATCACGGATTAAATAATTTACATATACTACATATAATCAAGGTGAGTAAGAGTATATCTATACAGAGAACCCTTATCCCTTGACTTTACGATACCCAATCAAGCCCCAAGGCTATTTATACGTTAACTCTCTATATACAGAGAGGACACCTCCAGTGCCATCTATTGAATAAGTTGAGTCATCCCCTTAAATGTTCATATCTTAATATGTATGCAAACAGTCATAGTAGATGTATTTTTGTGCCTCTTTTTTACGGGATGATGAAGCCTCGCCATGGCATTCTTCACAGTCGTTCGGAAATGCGTCATACACCTCCACTCCCGACAACATCCCAACCTATTTTGACGGATAATTGTACCCGTATGTATGACTGTTTGTAGAAAAATTTATCCGAACCGTCCGTCTGATCTCGAGCAGTTTTGCCAACCAATTCTAGATTTAGATTTGAATAATTTTCATCACAATCGTTCTCGTGTCTATAATCAATAACTGTATAAATTAATATGAATATATTCTCACTATTTTATCTTAATCAGACTTTTAATATCCTGCCATTTTACAATTTTAAAATGAAATATATTACTGGGTATTATGTTTCGCATATTTTCTACCTAATCTATCACCCTTAATTACTTAGTCGCATACATTATATATAGCAACGAGAAATATATATAATATATTATAGTATAATATATATATATAATATAATAATATATAATATATATATATATATTAATATATTATTATAATATTAATAATTATATATTAATATTAATATATTATATACTATATAATATAATGAGGATTACTAATAGGAATATTGTATATCAATCATGATATAGTAGATTCAATGTATGTAAACTAATTCCGCAATACACTCATTTACTGTATGTCGCTGATTATCCTCGATAGATGTTCAGATGGGGTAAGTTATGACTCCTATAAAGTATGTGAGATATCCTTCTCGCATAAATACGTGTGACATTGTGAGAAGTTCTGAACTAGTGAATATGTAGTTAATTATTAGTGCTAGTCGATGCATGAAAATTTACTATACTGGTCCCTTTCCTGACCTAGCACACCCCCTGTGCCCGCGCGAACCAAAATTTTAGAAAATATGTGCAGAATGTAGATTTCCTACGAGAACTAATGAGCCTATCGATATAAACTTAACAGGGAAAAAATTTAATACGAACCGCATCTAAGCAAACATAACGATCAAATCTTTCAACTTATGTAAAAATGATAATACTCAAAGAAAAATTATAATTAATTATAACAAATAAAAGTAAAAAGAAATTTGACAATAATTTTGGTGAGTTCACATCCTAAAGCTATTATTTTAAAAATGTAGTATCATAGTCTATAGGGCTAGTTCATTTCAGTTTTAAAAATATGAGCAATTAACGTAAAGTTATATAGAGAAATTGAAATGTACGACGTCTAATGACTACTTTTTATTCCTTTATATATAAAAGGATAGATAAAAGATTCTCCGTTTTCATTGATAGTTTTGGCGATATGCCATACTGCAGAACTAATCGTCATTCCGCAACTCTACTAGTATGCACTATTAATAATGAATATTAAATTCTTCTTTATTTTCTTTAAACAACAAGGAAAGAGCGCAACCTTAGCGTAATATAGTTGAGTGTAATAGCTTAAAATTTCCTTTAAAAAGTTAGAATTACCATTTTATCAGTTCGTAAAAATCACCTCTAACTACTTATAATCACTTTGTAGATTAGAAAATTGTGAGCTATAATGACGACCTATATATAATATGTATATATTATATTAAAAAATATTATTAATTAATTCACGAGGAAGGAAAATATTATAACTCTGAGGCTCATGTTAGCATTTATCTATATATAATTTATATACTATGCCCACGCTGCGATCTATAGTATCTGGCTGATACCGTTTACTACAGATATATAGAGGTAAATAATTCAAACTTATTATTTAGTAATATATCACAATGTAATTAAAATATAGTATATGGTAGTAGCTGATTTAAGAGTATGTATGGTAATCCATCAACTAGTCTAATACCTACCGTACTAATTCGCTACATAATGAGATATTACGGTATCAATTCCACTTAACTATATATACACTGATATTAACATCTCCATCAGCTATACTCAAGCTGCTATTGTAATTATATATGACAGTAGATATAGGTATAAAACATACTATATCAGGCTAATTACGATAATTACCTATGAGTGAGTCGATGAATCTCTTAGATTAGTATATTACAATACTGTACACTCGTGGCTACGTCACTGGCTAATATATAGTAGCCAAGCTATAGTATTTGATCCACATTCATACTCTAAATCATGTGAAGAGTATAATTAATATTGCATATTAACTATTTCTCCGTTCTAAGTTATATAATGAGATGTGAAAAGAAACAAAGAAAGAAAGCGAAGTTGCCTGAGAGCGCTCAACAGGGCAAATTTTACTGCCTATTAACTGCAGAAGTTGAACCATCCGCCAAGTAGTATGCGGATGAAGGATACAATATATACCCGGTGCTTACGAATCGAGCTATCCTATCCATATTAACCAAATAAAGGTTGTTCAAAGAAACAATAGTTTATAAAAAGAACCGAGCTCTCTATTATCAAGCGACATCTACAAGGTGTGACTCAGTCCATTTCAATATCCTCGTTCTTTATATGTTAAATGTTAAAAATATTCATATATATAAAAAAATAAATTCCGCATATTAATATATTATAAGATGTAAAAAGAAGAAAATATTTATATTTCAAATAGTAAAATAATTTATATTTATCCATTTCTCATTAAGATTCAACCAACCGCATGTTGCGATATAGTAGTGAATCAATATATATAAACCGCTGGTAAATCAACTTATATAATGTCGACTTGAAGGTAGCTCTGATTGCATTTTAAACTGTTCTTGATAACTCGCAATATAACTTATTATTAGTGTAAGAATATTAAGTACTCATCGTTAAATAAGCACCGTGATAAGTATTGATAATATATTGTTCCTCACTTGCAATTCAACAGTAGTCTTTCTAAATTCACCAGAGAGAGAGAAATTCTTATACTATATTAATTCCTTTAAATGTTCTATTTTCATTATTTATCATTACTTATATTAGTGCGATTAAATGAAAATATTTAACATCATACTAAGATATAAAATAGAACTGAGATAATATATCATAGGACACGAGCTAGTGACCATACCAGGGGTGGAGTTGCGACAATTAGAAATATCGTAAAGCAGCTCACAATTATCTTTGTGAAACGTAAGTTTCCTTGTATAGCCGCAACCATATCGACGGGAGTGGCCATAGTACCCTCTAATCACATTCCGCACGCGACATTGTCCTCACTCGCATAAATCTAGTCGTACATTCTATATATCTCATAAGAGACAGTAAATTCTTTACCTTTCCATAAAATGTATGTACCTTCAAATACCCATCGCTATGCATCGTATAGATCTCTATATGAGAAAATAACTATTATGTAATTAAAACACCTAGCCTGTGATGCCTATACTGAACTCCTATAAAAATCTATGTATATATATATATTATAATATATTATATATATATAATAAATAGTAATATTAATTAAATAATATAATATATTAAATATATTATATATAATATATATTAAATATATATATAATGTAATATACAATATATGGTAATATTAATATAGCTTAACAAGACGATGTGATACTCTAAAATATAATACGATCGAAGATCATATAGTTTAAATCTAATACGATCCGATATACTTACACAACACCACGCTGTTATCCTTGCGCGCTAAGAGTTGCTGACCCTTTACGACTGATCATTTATCATCATCATCCTTTCTCACTACTATTCTTTAATTTCATGACCTACGATTATCGACACATCTTCCAACTTAACCCCAGGTCATGGGAGAGAAGAGGTAGATGAGAAGAAGAAGAAGACCTATTTAAAAACCTTTTATTACATTAGGATTTGAAATAAACCCAAAAATAAACTACGATTATTAATAAGTAGTAATATATATATATATATATATACTTGAGTATATATATAATATTATAGTATGTGCCCCCCCAAAAAATCTTATACTAAATATTTATTATATTATATATTTTTATAGTATATAATAATTATGTATTATATAAAATATATATTTGTATATTAAATATAAATATAAATTGGGGATATAATAAATAAACTAAATAATAATAAGTAGGTATAGATGTAAATGTTTAATATAATAAATATTAATTAAATTAAAATAATATATGATATAATTATATATAATATTACATATAATAATTAAATGAATAATAATTAAATATATGATAATAATGAATTTTAATAATATATAATATATATATATATTAATTATATAAATAAAATATTAAATATATAATATAATAGAAATTAAATATCTACTGGGCACATAAAACTCACTATTCAACACTCATTCAAAAATTTTATAATATATAAAATTCCATGTGAATAAGATATTCGGCAGCAATTTATTCTTACCTACTCATTCACCCCATTAATATATACATATTGTACGACTAAATCAATAATAATATAAAGACAAATAATTAAACAAAAAATTAATAATTATAATTTAAATATATAATTATAATAATTAGGTAATAAAATATATAACGCTACTTTAATTAGATATGAATTAGTACTACGAAGTCATTACAGTGTAGCTACTTATTGTATCATGCGATATACTTATAACTCAACTAATTAATAGTATACTAATTAAGCTTTGACCTATCGATTTATACCCTGGTAGTAATTATCTGTACGTATATATATAGCTATCAAACGCTAATAAATGATCAATACGAACTCTAAAAAGAAGATCAGGATAAGAGAATTGTATATTTTACCATTAATTGAAAAGAAACAGAGTAAATAGTGTGAGATGAAAAAAACATATGCTTGAGACAAATAATAGAAACATATCACATTCTTCTTGTAAGATTAAAGTAAATGATTACCAAGAAGACATAATATAAATTATAAGTCTAAAACATACGCCACAAAACATAAATTCAATTTATTCAGACATGATTCATTCAACTCATATGCCTGTGTCTATAACAATAACGATCAAGAATATTAAGCTTAGCTGAGCTAGAGATCTATTTTCAGTTCTCATATCAATTGATGAATGCGAATTTCACGTTAAATTAAATGCGTAAGATATGACCGAACTAGAACGCTCATACACTTTTTTTTCCTTTTAAATAATGAGTATAAAAATACACATTAGAGTTTTACGTATATACGTATGCAGCTGAGGCACTCCGAACAACGCAGATCGGAGCGCTCCGGCAAACGCCGGCCTCTCCTTCAATACTCATAACTTTACTACTCTCTCTCTTCTTTCCTTCTCCTCACCACATACTCATCTACTCTCTCACTCTGCCATCTCTTCTCTTCTGCCTCCTCTCTTCTCCATCTGCAAGCTTAATATAAATCGCTTTTAATATAATGCATTTTAACACTATAATCGTCGTAAAAAAACTTCCATCATCACCTTAACACTGGTTTAATAGAGTATAAAATTTGCCACAACTAATGACCCTATTAATATATATATATATATATAATATTATATATATAATAATAATTACTATAATATATAATATATAGATTATAATATATATATATATAAGTATATAGATATTATAGTTATATATATAGTGAATACTATATATATATATATATAAAATATATATATATATATATATATATATATAATATATAAATATAATAATAATATTATATAATTATATATTAATATAAATACACTTATATATATATATATATATTATATTAATAATATAGTATATTATATGTATTATAATTATATATTAAATATATATATTATATATATATATATTATATATATACTATATATATATATTTTAATATATATATATATATATAATATATATATAATATATATATATATATTAGTATAATTATTAGTAATATATTATATTATATTATATAATATAGTATATAATATATAATATATATTAATATAACACTGTTGAAAGGCAGTATATAAAGATATTCCCTATAAATCACTAACGCGTATTATTTTAATGCTATCATAACCCTATACAAATGTGTAACCTATCTAGAATATATATGATTTGCCATATCTCTATATCTTAACCTACTCTAATAATCCTATCATTATCACCTATATATATATTATATAATAATAATAAATATATAATAATATATAATAATATATATAGTATATATTAAATATAATATATATATTAATTATAATATATATATTAATATATATATATAATATTATATATATATATAAAAATATTATTATTTAATAAATAATAATATATATATAATATTATATATATATATCATATATATATAATATTATAATATATATATATTATAATAATATAATATATATATATAATATCTATAACAATAATATATATATATATTA
>JABUQX010068068.1:55000-56853 GCA_015478945.1 Trachelipus rathkii | reverse complement strand
AATTCGGGTTAAGGAAGGAAAAAAAGCATAGCTAGAAAGACCATAACATAAAGAGCATGTTGCTTACTTTAGGACAAGATTATCTATCTATTCTATCTATCTATCTATCTATCTATCTATCTATCTATCTATTCTATCTATCTAATTCTATCTATCTATCTATCTATCTATTCTATCTATCTATCTATCTATCATACTATTTCTATCTATCTATCTTCTATCTATCTATCTTCTATCTATCTATCTAATATCCATCACCTCTCTATCTATCTATCTATCTATCTATCTATCTATCTATCTATCTATCTATCTTACTATCTATCTATCTATCTCCATATTATCAATCTATCTATCTATCTATCTATCTATCTATTCTACTAACTATCTAAATTCATATTCTATCTATCTATCTATCACTTAATCTATCTATCTAATCTATATATCTATCTATGTCCTATCTATCTATCTATCTATCTATCTATCTATCTATCTATCTATCTATCTATCTATCTATCTATCTATCTATCTATCTATCTATCTATCTATCTATCTATCTATCTATCTATCTATCTATCTATCTATCTATCTATCTATCTATCTATATATATATATATATATATATATATATATATATATATATATATATATATATATATATATATATTATATATATATATATATATATATATATATTATATATATACATGTTTATATATATATTATATAGTATATATATATATATATATATATATATATATATATATAATATATACATATTTATATATAATATATAATATATATATATATATATAATATAATATATAATTATATATATTATATATATATATATATATAATATATATATATATATAATAGATAATTAGAGGAGTTTGTATCCTGTTATATATATATATATTATATATATATTATACATAATACATACATGCATACATAATACATAGCATAACATACATACATAACATACATAACATACATACATTACATACATACATACATACATACATTTACTACATACATACATACATACATACCATACATACATACATACATACCATACATACATTACATACATACTACATACATACATACATACATACATACATACATTAATACATACATAGATACAGTTGTACCTTGACATACGAGTGCCCCAACTTACGAGATTTCAGAGATACGAGTTGTCACTCGGTCGATTTTTTGCTTTGAATTGCGAGCCAAAATTTGAGGTACGAGCCGCCGCTAGAGATTTTCAGAGTTTATTGAAAGGAAGCACCCAGAAAAAGTTGCAACTGGTCGTGCATCGGAGCTATTTAATAACACTTGCCAACTCATTTGCGAAACATTCTGAAAGGGAGGAAGAAACAAACTTCCTTGGACAGGTTTTTCTTGAAACGGCCTGCAAGTGTAATTGAGGAAAGCCTGGCGAAAAAGCCAAAAACCAGTGAAGAAAATTAAGTTAAGCTCAAGTTGTCTGATATCCAATGTAAATATACACTTTATAAAACCAGTTTGTTTCTTTACATTCTCTTTTATTATGTTTTTATACAATATTTGTTATTTATAAATACTTTTTCTTATTTAAAAACAAGTAACAAAAAAATACTACTGGGGTGGCATTTTGGGGGCTGGAACGGATTAATGGCATTTCAATTAATTTCAATGAAAAAAATTGATTTGATATACGAGCAAATTGAGTTACGAGCTCAGTAACGGAACGAATTAAACTCTTAGCAAGGATACTAGTGTATATATATATCTTGGTCATGTCAATACTAATTTCTGGCCAGTACTCATAATACCAAAGGGAACATATATAACTATGAAAAAATAAT
>JABUQX010068068.1:37500-50000 GCA_015478945.1 Trachelipus rathkii | reverse complement strand
TTACATTGGATATCAGACAACTTGAGCTTAACTTAATTTTCTTCACTGGTTTTTGGCTTTTTCGCCACGCTTTCCTCACTTACACTTGCAGGCCGTTTCAAGAAAAACCTGTCCAAGGAAGTTTGTTTCTTCCTCCCTTTCAGAATGTTTCGCAAATGAGTTAGGCAAGTGTCATTAAATAGCTCCGATGCACGACCAGTTGCAACTTTTTCTGGGTGCTTCCTTTCAATAAACTCTGAAAATCTCTAGCGGCGGCTCGTACCTCAAATTTTGGCTCGCAATTCAAAGCAAAAAATCGACCGAGTGACAACTCGTATCTCGGAAATCTCGTAAGTTGGGGCACTCGTATGTCAAGGTACCACTTGTATCTATGTATGTATTATGTATTATGTATGTATGTATGTATGTATGTATGTATGTATGTATGTATGTATGTATGTAGTATGTATGTATGTATGTATGTATGTATGTATGTATGTATGTATGTATGTATGTATGTATGTATGTATGTATGTATGTATGTATGTATGTATGATATTTATGGCATGAATGTATCTATTAAATATTATATTATAAATATATATATATATTATATATATATAATATAATAATAAATGAATATTAGATGTAGATGTATATATTGTACACATATATTAACTATATATATTAACTATATATATATATAATATTATTATATAATATATATATATATATATATATTAAATCATGTATATATAATATATTTTTTATAAATATATAATATATATATATAAATTATTTATTATATATATATAAAAAATGTATATATTATATATATATAAAATTATAAATATATATAATATATAATATATTAAAATATATATATATATTATATATATATATATATATATTATAGTATAATAATATAGAGAGATAGATAGAAGATAGATAGATAGATAGATAGATAGATAGATAGATAGATAGATAGATAGATAGATAGATAGATAGATAGATAGATAGATAGATAGATAGATAGATAGATAGAAGATAGATAGATAGATACGATAGATAGATAGATAGATAGATAGATAGATAGATAGATAGATAGATAGATAGATAGATAGATAGATAGATGATAGATAGATAGATAGATAGATAGATAGGATAGATAGATAGATTGATAGATAGATAGATAGATAGATAGATAGATAGATAGATAGGATAGATAGATAGATAGATAGATAGATAGTAGATAAGATAGGATAGATAGATAGATAGATAGATAGATTAGATAGTAGATAGATAGATAGATAGATAGATAGATAAGATAGATAAGATAGATAGATAGATAGATAATAGATAGATAGATAGATAGATAGATAGATAGATAGATAGATAGATAGATAGATAGATAGATAGATAGATAGATAAATCTTGGTCCTGAAAGTAGAGCAACATGCTCTTATGTTATGGTCTTTCTAGCTATCTTTTTTCCTTCCTTAACCGAATAAAGTCTTGTCTTTTAGGCCGTCACATTATATCCCCAATTCCGATTTATTAGAGTTTTTCCCCATTTTCCTTTTTAAGTCCCTGCGGGTTTTTATCTTTCCCTTCTGATTTTGCTACGGACCAACTACCTTTAGAAGATCGTATTTGGCAATTATCCAATCTTTAAATTGCTGCATTTATGAGAAATGGTGCTGCTCTATCAGAAATACCAGCTCTGTCGCATGCCTGTGCCTATTATTTGGGAAGTCATTCTCATTTGTTTATATTTAGCTATTTCGCTAATTTGTTCACAAAAACTAACAAAAACAGATTCATAAACTATAATAGCTCTGCATTTGAAAACCATTTAGTTGTTGAAAGTAAACTGTAAGATAAATCAAAAGTTTGGCACTTAACCTGACTCTGGGAATCGAGAGCTTGCCACTTCAAGAGAGAAATAGGGTATCCATGCGCTCTCTCTCTCTCTTCTCTCTCTCTCCTCTTCTCTCTCTCTTCTCTCTCTTCTCTCTCTCTCTCTCTCTCTCTCTCTCTCTCTCTTCTTTCTCTTTTTCTTACCGTGTATGGCCCTGGCTGATGCTTTCTTCTCATTTGCTGGCGTCAGCTACGACTGGGTTCTACGTTGAAGGTGGCTGTCTTTCTATTATTAGTGCGTATTTCATTTAGTTTGTGTTAAGAAGAATCGTCTTTGGCAATTACTCCCAATCTTTAAAAGCTGCATTTATAAGAAATGGTGCTGCTCTAACAGAAATACCAGTTCTGTCGCAAGCCGTGCTATATTGTTGGAAGCTCAGTTCTCATTTTGCGAAGTTGAAGGCAGAATCTTTGACTTATAATTGTGTTTTCTTTTCACTGGTTTATATTCAGTATCTTCATATTCATGAGAACTTGAAGATTTTAAAATCTGTCCCATAACAGAAGGAGAAGGTCTATTAGCTTGATTTTTTCCACCATTGACTTGCAATTGAACGTTTCGACTTCTTTCTGTTTTCATCTCTTTGCGTTGCAATCTTTTTTCAAGCATTTTGCCTTGTTTAATGCCAAATATTTGAAATTAGAAGTCTTCGAAGACTTTTGATCTGTTAAAATAAAAAACACTTTCAGCTAAATTTACTTTAATTTTGCAAGTACAGATTTAAAAAGTCCTTGCATTTACATAATGAAATATAGAACAGATTTTTCTCCTCTGATTCTCTAAATGATTCAAATTTTATCGAAGAATTTAGTTTACTTTTTATTTTCAAAGGTTTCTTAATATTAACATATTTTTTATGGTATTCTCTTATCTTATTTAATATTTGGTGGTCCATTACAATAGGAATTGAACTTTTTTCCCATATGCGTTTGAGAACTTTTATTAATGGCGAACACACATCAGCCAAACCAAGTTCTTGTTTGTTTTTTCTTAAAAGTTCTTTTTCGTATATGTTAAACAATATTCTTTATAAACGTTCCGCATGTGTCGGTAGCATATTATTATCTTTAAAGGATTCAGGTGGACCGAACGCTGGGCACAAGTCGTCTGACCGCGTTCAAGGCATTTCTGTGTGCCCTATGTAACACGAAATGATAACTAACTGAAATTTACTGAACAAAAATAACAAGAAATAAAATACGTGAACCACGTAACCAAACTAAACGAAATACGCACTAAAATAAGGAAAGACAGCCACCTTCAATGTAGAACCCATGACGCCAGCCTGAGAGAAAGCATCAGCCAGGGCCCATACACGGTAGGAGGAGAGAGAGAGATGAGAGAGAGAGAGACGAGAGAGGAGAGAGAGAGAGACGAGAGAGAGAGAGGGATGGATACCTTATTTCTCTCTTGAAGTGCAAGCCTCTCGATTCCCAGAGTCAGGTTAAGTGCCAACTTTTGATTTATCTTACAGTTTACTTTCAACAAACTTAATGGTTTCAAATCAGAGCTATTATAATTTGTGAATCTGTTTTTGTTAGTTTGTGGCCAAATTAGGCGACAAATAAGCTGAAATATGTATTAAAAGTTATTATGGCAGCCAAAATTTAATTTGATTTAGCTGAAATTTTGTAATATATATATGCTTTATAATATACAACTTAAAGGCACATATAGGCGTTTTAAATTTATGATTATAATTTTTTATACTCTACCCTAATATAATATTATATATATATATATATTATATATATATTTATATATATAGATATATTATATATTATATATATATAGATATATATATATATATATATTATATATATAGTATATATATATATATATATATTATTTAAAATTGTATGTATGCAAGTAGAATATTTACAGATACAACCCTAATACCAACGTAGTTATTATATTCGAGTTAAGAATAATAAATTTACGACAGTAAACTTTGAATTGATAAATGTTATGTGTTTTAATGCACAAATAAATGGAATTATCAACCTATAAAAAAAGGAACGTAACAAACTTACTTGTTGATAAACTGAAACTTCTTATCCAATTCAATTAGTCCAATTTATTTGAAATTGTTTGTTTCAACACCGGTGTAATTAGAGTTAATACCACCGGCCTCTTAGTATAGGTAGTAAATAATTCCTTTACGCATCGATTGACTATTAATTTACGAAGATACGAAGATAAAGTTGACTTGAAGATTAAGCGTTAGTTTAATGAAAATAAAAAGCGTTACAATGCACTTGATGAAGTTACATTTAATCACGGTTTATAAGGCCTTAGTGATTATACGATTTAACACTTTTTTATAACTAACACTTAACAAAAGTAGGAAGGGAGTTCTATTTAAAAGCATCCACTTCTTTCGAACGACAGAAATTAATAAACTTTTTTACAGGACGAGTTCGATTAGCGACTTAACAGCACGAGGTTCCAAACGAAAAAGCTTTGATTTTGAATAAAAATTCCAGCACATCAACTCCAGCTATTTAAGTTCCTTAAAAGTGTTTCGGTTTCATGATTCCAATATTTACAATTTAAAACACACAACATCTTTTAAGGATAAATATAGATTTGGCAAAGAGTTAATAATTGAAATGCAAACGAATTTGAGACCAAAAGCATATTGAAACGCAAACTTTCATTACGAAATATTTTAAGATCTTGATTCGCATTCCAATTTTAATACACTGGGCGGGGGCGATGGCACGGATTTCGACGAATTCGTGTCATTTAAAAAAAAACAAAAAAAAAAAACAAAAAAAGGAATTTGATTAATCAGAACTCTCGGATGATTCCGATTCCGATTCCGATCATTACCGATATTCAAAATTTCGAACGCTACTATAGCTGCTTTCCTTCTGGGACGCAATGGATTTGCAACCGCGGGAGTATCATTAATTGTGGTAGGGGCAGGAATTGTTACTTGCTGAGATGATGGTGGTAGTGGCACCATTGAATTTGAAGCAGAACTATTTCCTTGAGATTTGACTTGACTTCCACTGTGTGTTAATGATAGCTCTAAAGGGAATAAATGCTTTATGGGGTAAACATTCATTTGACCTCCAGGAGTTCGAACCTGGACTGAGCGAACCTTATTATCATCTCCATAAATAAGCAGTTGAATAATGCCCATTTGCCAATATGGTCGCTCTTTGACCGGACTTTTAATAAGTACGATGTCTCCTACTTTCACCCTATTTTTCCATGATACTTGATAGAGGTCTTTTCCCATCTCTCTCAAACTTAATAAATACTCATTATACCACCGAGTCCGGAAGTCTTCGAATATTTCAGTAGATCGTTTAAGGGATTGGATTAGTTCTTCTCTTGAAGGGGAATCGGTAGGAATGGGCTCATTTAATACGATACTTGAATTAGCTAACGGTTTTAAAAAACAGTTAGGAGTGAGAGGCACTATATCATTATCCGAAGAAGTATATGTTAATGGCCTCGAATTGATAGCATTAGCAATGTCTGCCAATGCTGTTGTGAAATCGAAGTATTCCAAATTTTTACGTCCAACAGTCTTATAGAGACAATTTTTAACAGTCCGAATTGACCTTTCCCACATACTTCCCATCCAAGGGCTGTATAGGGGAATGCGGATATGTTTAATGTGATTTTTACGCAAAAATTCGGAACCCACCTCTGATACAACAAACTGCTCGAGAGCATCCGCACCTTTATTAAAAGATCGGGCATTGTCGCTATATAAAAATTCAGGGACTCCAAACCTAGCCACAAAGCGTTGGAACGATTGAACGAATGCCCTAGCAGACATATCTGGGATAAGATCCAAATAGACACAACGAATATTGAGGCAGGTGTAAAGAAGAATATACATTTTTTGAGGTTGGGTGGACCCTTTAATTTTAATGAAAAAATGTTTAGTAAAATCCACTCCAACATTTGAGAAAGGACGATAGAAATTGACTTGCGCTTTTGTGAAATTAGTAAACTTCGGATAAGAATAAGAAAAGCTGTTGAACTTTGTACAAGTCACACATTCCGATAAAACTCTTCTTATTGTATGACGAGCTGAAGTTATCCAGTAGCCCTTTAAACGAATGAAGGTCAAAGTAGCTTGAATGCCAAGATGTTTACAAGAAACATGTGCATCTCTGACAATCAGGGTGGTAAGATGATGGGACTTGCCAAGGACTACTGGATTGACTATCTCGAAACTATAGTAGTTAGTGCGAGACAACCGTCCTTTACTTCTTATAAGACCCAAATCGTCCAAAAAGAAGTTCAGGCGAGAAACTAAATCAGGTGGTTTTGAAGAAGTTGATCCCGATTGAATCTCTCTCAAAAAACGAAGTTCGACAGGAAAACTTTCTTGTTGCATAATCTTGAGCAAGAAAAGTCGAGCTTTCCTATCATTTTCAATAGGATCGATGGAAGATGTGCCGAATTTGTAGAGTAAAGCACATACTCTTAACAAAGTTGAAAGAGAAGAATACTTGGTCATGTCAATAATAGGAGGAGGTGGGGCTTGAATGACTGTGAAGGTAGTTGAAAGCCCTTCCTGTACACTCCTTGTTTGCTGATAACTAGGCCAATACACTTGGTCGTGTTTAAGCCAAGCTGGTCCATTCTTCCATAGTTCGAGCTTCTTCATGAATTCGCGACAGGACAAACCACGAGTTATAAGATCTGCAGGGTTTTCATCTGTTTTGACGTAGTTAAATGAGATCGGTATTAAATTATCGTTTCTCATAGATGAAACCATACTCTTAATGTCCTGTATACGATTCCGAACGAAAATTTGTTTTGTCCTGCTACCTCCTCCAGCTACCCATGCAAGAACGATTTGGGAGTCAGAGAAGACGTTGACCTTACTAAATTCAACCTCTTGTAGGCTAGTCACGATCTGCGGAAGGCATTTAAGCGCCAGAAAGATGGATAAAAGCTCTAAACAAGGAAGGGTTTTTCCCTTGAGAGGAGCTACTTTAGATTTGGCCCACATTAACGAAGGACCTTGTTCTGGGGAGGTGATGTAAGCCGCAAATCCATAGCTCTTTGAACTAGCATCGCAAAAGATGTTAAGGGTTGCATTAGTCGATGAGGTATCAAAACAAAAACGATTGAACGATAAACTCTTAAGAGAGTCAAGATCGGCCCTTAATTTTTCCCAATCCTCCTTTATTTCAAGATCGATAGAGTCATCCCAACTCATTTGTTTTTCCCATATACGCCTCATCAAAAGTCGACCTCTCAATGTGACAGGAAGAAACAAAGGCAAGAGGATCAAAGATTTTATTAACTTGAGAGAGCAGATCTCTTTTTGAACTGACTGATGATAACTCAAAGTCTGCGAGTCTTAGGGTGTCATTACCAGGATGGTAAAGGTAACCTAGAACTTTTTCCTCTTCGCAGTTATGGGAAGAAAACATGTTATCCTGTTTTATTTGAGCCTTAAGATTTGAATGGTTAGTGTTCCAAGAACACAAGTTGAATCCTCCTTCCTTCATTCTTTGAACTGATGTGGTGTAAATGTTTCTCAGTACTTCTGGGGACGAGTGAGTGTAAATAAAATTATCTACATAAAGATTATTTATCAGAAGACGAGAGACTAAATCATAAGGATAGTTATTCTGAATGTGGTGTCTAATAACAGCTCCCAAAATGTAGGGAGAAACAGCAAGTCCGAATATGATGGTTGCGTACCGATAAGTAACAAGCCTGCCATCTTCTTCCCAGAAGAAACAAAACTTGTTACGGTCACTTTCTTGCTTGAGATAGATTTGTAAGAAAGCTTTAGATATGTCCGCAACAACCACATATTTATTGGTTCTAAAAGCTAAAAGAAGACGAAGAAGGGGAACCAACAAATCTATACCTGGATAACAGGCTTGATTAAGAGAAGGAGCTCCTTTTGTACGAAGACTGCAATTGAATACAGGTCTTATCTTAGTTGATACCTGATCAGCCATTCTTATGACAGGCCTGTGGGGAACCCATACATATTTATGGAAGTCCTTCGGAGATACTTTGATGATTTCAATTATGCCGTTTTTCAGCTGCTCTTTAAAGACATCACTGTATGCTTTGTCGAGTCCCTGATTGTTGAGACGATTCTTGACTCGTTTTAGTGTACTTAAAGCAACATTATAGTTGGATGGAACTTGATGCAGCAAATCCTGAATCCAAGGGATTTCGATGTGGTACTTTCCATCGATAAATTGAATGGAGTTGTGGAATTTAGTTATAAATTCTTTGTCGGTAGTACCATAATCTTTTTCTTCCTGAATTCCCATGGACTCCAGACTGTACAGATGCTCCAGACCAAGTTCAGTATCCTTTTGATTCGAGGAAAGATCGATGACATCAGGGTAGGAAGGATGGGGATCTAGAATTGAGTTTACGAGGGTTTGAGGAGCGTTGACAAATTGGTAGGGCAATGAAGAGACAGACATTGTTAGTCATGAATCTTCCTCCTCATGTTCTCGCGATGAGTTAACAGACTGCTTTCTGTACAGAAAGTCTTTTTGATGTGGAAGTAGAAAAGAATCCACAGGACCGAAAGGAACTAAACCGAAACAAGTTGAAATAGCACTTCCTTCCAAACATTCTACCATTTGGAAGTGCCTCATATGACAAAGAGTGTCAGTGCCAAGCAAAAGGTCGATGTTATTCACAGAGTCCCCATAAGGACCTACAAATGAGTTATCAGCTACTTTGTATTTTGACGAAATTCTACAAATAGCAGATGCCAGTCCATTAACAGTAAAACCCACATCTAAAGAAGGGTCTACAAGAACAGGAATTGATATAAATGAATCACAACAACAGTTGAGATCCAAATCAACCAAATAAGAAGAACGAACCTGCTCTCCGATGAAGGTTTTGATGGGATTGTCAATCTTGGGTAATTGCTCACAATTGATGTCGAATTTATTGAGCAATCTTGGACTAGCATAGGTTCTCTGTGAACCTAAGTCGATTAATGAACGAACAGGCACAGACTTATTCTTGTGTCTTACTGTGATGGTGATGGTAGGTAAGATTTGGGAGGCAGATGACTGTCCGGTATTGATACACAAGTGGTTGCTAATACCAGAATTACTTTCTTCATCGGCATCTTTTCGATTGTTGTTCCGATGTTGAGTATGAATTTCAGATGGACAAAGAGCTGTGAGATGCTTTCTACTCTTGCAATTTAAGCAAGGGTACTTAAGGTTGAGTGTTTTTGCTGGACACTTATCCACCATATGTTTCAAGCTGGAACAGTTGCTGCACAGCTTAAGCACAACACATCTGTCCCTTTTGGCCTTAGGAGATTCATAAACTGTGCATTCTGAAAGGAAATGCTTCCCACTGCACAACTTACATTTAATTTCAGAAGATGCTTGAATATTTGACGAAGATGGAGATGATGTCTTTTTATTCACACTATCACCTTTAGATGTATTGAAAGTATGACTCTGTTCAGATGGTACAGAAGGAAACTTTTTCAAATTTCTGTTTCTCCTTTTTGAATCAAAAGAAGAACGAGAAGAACCAGAAGAGGGAGATTGAGTGTAAGATTTTGGAGTTCGAAATCTTTCCATATTATGAATGATTTGATTGTGTTCTTTGAATATAAGGTTGATGGAAGGATATTGTTCCTTCGTAGACAGCTTCAACTCTCTCAAAAATGAAATAGGAAGCTTATCAACCACGATATGACTTATTAACTTGCAACCGGATGAATCCTCTTGAAAAAAGTCAACTCCAAGTTCCTTAAGTTCCTTCAAGTTAGCACGAACCTTTAAAATGAAAGACCGGACAGGTTCCAACTGTCTTCCGTCAAGAGGCGGAGCCGAATCTAACTCATGTAAAATAGAGTCAATAATGAATGCTTTATCTAGATAATGTTCCTTTAAGATGGTTAAGGCAACATCATAATTGTCATCCGTGCCTGACAAGAACTCAATGTCCTTCAGAGCATATCCCTTCAAATGTGATTTTAAATATTGAAGTTTGATGGCCTTTGAGATGTCTCTTCTCTCTCCATATACGTTATTGAAAGATTGGAGAAAAGAGCGGAAAGAATGCTTGTCTTTATCTCCCGAGAAATCTCCACACTTTAATGCAGGAATCTTTAAGCTAGAAGGATAATGACAGCAATTCTCCTTTGAGTTTGACTTCTCTGAAGAGGCACTAGACGACTTTCTTGAATCCGAATTATAACCATACTTGTCTTTTAACAAGTGAAGCGCTTTAGCCATCTTAATATGGTAGGTATCAGTGGCTGTAAGTTCTTCGTCAAGTATGGCTTGGTCAACTTTCGTATATTCAGCCCCCAATATTAAGTTTTCAATGATGGTGTCTTGAGCTTTAATTTCACTCATGACTGTTGTCACTTTTTCAAAAACAGGTTTTACAACAACTGGGTCGTAAAAGGTAGGAGAGTCCTCATCACTTTCCTCTTCTGTAGGAAAGTGTTTACAACAGAGAATAAGTTTTCTTCTTAAGTGTCCCCTTTTTAACCTAAGAGGACCCAAGTCTTTAAGAGAATTTGACTTGAGGCTAGATATTTCCTCTCCTGAAAGATCTGTAGGCATTTGGTCTTGAAAATCAGCAGCCTCTTTCAGATCTAAGTCTTGAATGATGTCCATATTGATAGTAGAAAGAACAAATCGAGAAAGAATGGAACGAATGAGATATAATACACTAGTGCGCAGTAACTATGTCAAAAAATAACCACTGACCATAGACTATGTCTATGTCAAAATCTATGTCGAAAAACAACCACTGCACATAGACTATATCGAAAAACAACCACTGCGCATATACTATGTCGAAAACAACCACTGCGCATAAACTATGTCGGATAACAACTACTGCGCATAGATAAGGTCGAAAAACAATCACCGCGCATCGATTACGATGAAAACAATCACCGCGCATAGACTATATCGAAAAACAAACACTGCGCATAGACTATGTCGAAAAATAAACACTGCGCATAGACTATGTCGGAAAACAATAACTACACAAACTATGTCGAAAAACAATCACCGCGCATAGGCTATGTCGCAAAACAACTACTGCGCATAAACTATGTCAGAAAACAATCACCGCGCATAGACTATGTCGAAAAATAAACACTGCACATAGACTATGTCGAAAAACAAACACTGCGCATAGACTATGTCGAAAAATAACACTGCACATAGACTATGTTGAAAAATAAACACTGCGCATAGACTATGTCAGAAAACAAACACTGTGAATAGATTATGTCAAAACACAATCACCGCGCATAGACTATGTCGAAAAATAAACACTGCACATAGACTATGTCGAAAAACAAACACTGCGCATAGGCTATGTCGAAAAATAAACCCTGCGCATAAACTATGTCGAAAACTAAACCATGCGCATAGACTATGTCGAAAAATAAACACTGCGCATAGACTATGTCGAAAAACAATAACTGCGCATAGACTATGTCGAAAAACAATCACCGCGCATAGACTATGTCGAAAAATAAACACTGCACATAGACTATGTCGAAAAACAAACACTGCGCATAGGCTATGTCGAAAAATAAACCCTGCGCATAAACTATGTCGAAAACTAAACCATGCGCATAGACTATGTCGAAAAATAAACACTGCGCATAGACTATGTCGAAAAATAAACCCTGGGCATATGTCGAAAAATAAACACCGTGCATAGACTATGTCGAAAAACAAACACTGCACATAGACTATGTCGAAAAATAAACACCGCGCATAGGCTATGTCAAGAAACAAACACTGCACATAGACTATGTCGAAAAACAAACACTGCGCACAGACTATGTCGGAAAACAATCACCGCGCATAGGCTATGTCGAAAACCAAACACTGCGCATAGACTATGTCGAAAAATAAACCATGCGCATAGACTATGTCGAAAAATAAACACTGCGCATAGACTATGTCGAAAAATAAACCCTGGGCATAGACTATGTCGAAAAATAAACACCGTGCATAGGCTATGTCGAAAAACAAACACTGCACATAGACTATGTCGAAAAATAAACACCGCGCATAGGCTATGTCAAGAAACAAACACTGCACATAGACTATGTCGAAAAACAAACACTGCGCACAGACTATGTCGGAAAACAATCACCGCGCATAGGCTATGTCGAAAACCAAACACTGCGCATAGACTATGTCGAAAAATAAACCATGCGCATAGACTATGTCGAAAAATAAACACTGCGCATAGACTATGTCGAAAAACAAACACTGCGCACAGACTATGTCGGAAAACAATCACCGCGCATAGGCTATGTCGAAAACCAAACACTGCGCATAGACTATGTCAAAAAATAAAACATGCGCATAGACTATGTCGAAAAATAAACACTGCGCATAGACTATGTCGAAAAATAAACACTGCGCACAGACTATGTCGGAAAACAATCACCGCGCATAGGCTATGTCGAAAACCAAACACTGTGCATAGACTATGTCGAAAAATAAACACCGCGCATAGGCTATGTCAAAAAACAAACACTGCACATAGCTTATGTCGAAAAACAATCACCGCGCATCGATTGCAATGAAAAACAGTCACCGCGCATACAAAATGTCGAATG
>JABUQX010068068.1:27500-32500 GCA_015478945.1 Trachelipus rathkii | reverse complement strand
ACACCATCTACAAGTAAATCAATAACAGATTCACTGGAAGAATTTCTACAGTACAGTAGTGATGAAGAAACACACGCATTACCAAAAGATGTAGTGCAAAATGATTGAAAACTATCACAAAGAAAAACGACTAGATACAAATCAGTTGGTGGAAAGTTAAGCAAAATGTTTACCCACGCTTGAGTAAACTTGCAAGGAAATACTTGGCCTGTCCTCCAACTAGTGTTCCAAGTGAGAGAGTATTTAGCAATGCTGGGCTAATATATGATGAAAAGAGAAACAGACTCTCAGCAGGAAAGGCAGAAAAATTGATGTTTCTCAAGCACAACCTTCCTATATTTGAATTTCAATACTAGTGCAAAAAGTATATAATCCATTGTAAAATCTCTTTCATTAAGGGCGAAGGTTGGGGAAAGAGGTTGGTGGGGTGCATTTGAGTTGGGTCCCAGTCCCGTACCCTGGTAACACAATTATATTAATAGATTGTGGCTAAAACTCCGAAATATATTATATATATATATATATATATAGTATATATATATATATATATATATATATATATATAGTATAAAAAGTATATATATATATATATATATATATATATATATATATATATATATATATATATATATATATATATATATATATATATATATATCTGCAGCTGCAGATGTGAAAAAAAATGACATCTGCTTCACTAATATATATATATATATATATATATATATATATATATATATATATATATATATATATATATATATATATATATATATATATATATATATATATATATATATATATATATATATTTATATATATGTATATTTATATATATTCGCAGGTAGCCTCTATGATACATAAATAGATTTTATAGGGGTGAAATGAGGTTAGGTATACCCTTTTACTAATGTTTACCAAATTTAAAATAACTTTAAAACAATAGTAGCGCAGAGTGACTTTACCCCCGATTTTTATAAAGATCACAGGATATACTCTAAAAAAAATATTGGAGAATAAAAAAATTAAACGTGGTGGTCTTTAGGAAAGCCTCCTCAAAGTTAAGCAACTCCCTATAGACTTTTCATTTTGATCCATCCAGGTTAAAGCCCTCTGAGCTGTGGTGTTCCCTCAGGTTATGATAAGTTTTATTAGGTATACACAGAGAAAATCTATGTTTACTTAACAAATCTTATCATAACCTGAACTAGGATGGCCTTAAAACGAGCACGAGGACCACCAATTGTTTTTTATAAGAAAGACTATGGGAAAATTTTAAACTTTGAGAGGCTGTAACTTTTTTTCCTAAAAACTTAAAATATTTTCGTTTTTTTTTATGCTTTATTTTTTTTTTTTTAGAGTATATCCTGTGATTTTTTTTTTCATAAGAAAATCCTAGGGGAGTTTTAACAACTTTGAGAGGCTGTAACTTTTTTTCCTAAGAGAGAGCCAGGTTTTGTTTTTTGAAAACATTGAAAACAGAATATTGGGGGAAGGTAATGCGGATGTCTGAGAAATTTCCCCAAATTTATGACCGTATCACGCACGTCTTATTATCTATGAATATGCGATTAAGAAACTACTTCGCTACATGATACACACACAAAAAAAAGTTAATTGCTTATAAAACTTTTTATCTTCACCCCTAAAAATCTTATCTTTATTTAAACTTTTTCAAAAGTTTTTATATATTACCCATTTAATTTACTCCTATTAACGTGTAGCCGTTATAACTTTACATATATATATATATATATATATATATATATATATATATATATATATATATATATATATATAGTATATATATATATATATATATATATATATATATATATATATATATATATAGTTGTAGTTGTCAGATTCTGACGAAATATCAATATTTTTTCAATATACAATATCTTTCGTCCTTATGTAAGAGGACTAAAACTTTTGCCAAATCTTCATATATAAATATACTTCACCGATTTTTTTTAACTTTTTTTTTTTTAAATTAGGTTTATTACCCATTAAGTTTAGGTTATGATGTTTTGTTAAGTATACACAGTAAATCTGTGTATACTTAACAAAAATTATTATAACCTAACCTTAATCGAACGTAAAAAGAAATAATATATGAAAACACCGAATAACGTTCCTTATAAATATATCGTAATAAATTTGGCAATTTTTTTATTAACAACACGTGTCAACTTTGCTTCACACCCTAAAAAATAGATTTTCCTAGATTGAGCTAAACTCAACTATTACCATATATATATATATATATATATATATATATATATATATAAAATTATATGTATATATATATATATATATATATATATATATATATATATATATATATATATATATATATATATATATATATATATATATATATATATATATATATATATATATATATGGTAAAACATAAGTTTCTTTCTGACCTTCGATTTCGATATATCGAAATATATATCGATACCGATATCTATCGACATATATATATATATATATATATATATATATATATATATATATATATATATATATATATATATATATATATATATATATATATATATATATATATATATATATATATATATATATATATATATATATATATATATATATATCAGCCTCTAGAAAGCCACAATCTATATCTCAAAAATACAACAGCTACTGGGAAAAAGGAATACATTGCTGGAATGCTGGTACAATTTTAGACAAAAAAAAAAATTATTGTTAATAATTATAGTAATATGAGTAGAAAGCCTATTTAGAGACTTTTTATACGTTACTCGTTAAAATAAATAGACTTTCTAGTAAATTTTGTTGTTTTTTTTTTAACTAAAGAATACCCCAAGGGTAGACCGTACCGATGGCAGGAGTCGGGGTCTCTTCGGCCTCTGAACTACGGCTGACCATTTCCCCTCCGGAAGCCCCGCTCTTTGGTATTTGGGCGTCGCGGGGGTTCCTCCGCCCCTGCCCTACGGCCCCCCTCTCTCCCCCGTCGGCTCGAGCCCCCAAATGCTGTGTAATACCTTTACAAATAGTTATATACTATGTCCCCTGTCGTGTTCTGAGCTCCCCCAAAAGCAATTATGTTTTTTTATTTTTTTTTATTTTGCTTACATTTGCCTAGCCAAAATTTTACAAGGATTCCAAAAATGTATTCCTTTTCCTGTAGCTATTGTAGTTTTTGAGATATGGATTGTGGCTCTTCTAGAGGCTGGCCATATATATATATATATATATATATATATATATATATATATATATATATATATATATATATATATATATATATATATATATATATATATATATATATATATATATATATATATATATATATATATATATATATATATATATATATATATATATATATATATATACATAAAAAATAATTAAATTAACTATCTATAACTGTTTGTTCACTGACATCTAAATAGGTTACTACCCTTGAAACTGTTTCGTTATGTACAAAGAAATACATAATTAAAAGGGCATCAGTGTAGGAAACTCTAATATTTGAAAAAAAATATTTGGGAGAAACAGTATACTTCGAGCCACAATGTTTACTAGTACAATAAAAATTAAACTTTTCTCCTACTTTGGTAATTTCACATTCTTTGTGACACTTTCTACAAACCTTTTTATCTAGTATCAAACTAAAATGTTGCAGCATTGCTAACACGATATAATCATTCTCACAAATTTAGAATAAATCCTTCAAATTCATAATTTTCAGAAAAATTGGAACAAAAAATACGTCAACCTCACTAAACACAGTAAAAAAAATTTATGACCTTCAAATTTATATATACAGTAGATATTTGAAAGGTTCCAATAATACTCAATGAATAAAGTCCATTTTTATATATATATATATATATATATATATATATATATATATATATATATATATATATATATATATATATATATATATATATATATATATATATATATATATATATATATATATATAGGGATTTATCTATTTAAAAGGAAGTTAACCTATATATATCGAACGAACGATGTAATCGATTTTTTCGATTATTTCAAGGCAATAGTGCGTTAAGGTTGCCAATAAGTTTTTTTTTTTTTTTTAACGAAAGGAATACCCAAGATTAAATCGCAAAGATAGAAAGAGTCAGGCGGCCTCAGTGGAACGACGGGGACTTCGTCCCCCTCTGTCCCTCCGTCGGCTCGAGCCCCTTAAAAAAGAATAAAAAAGAAAATTATAAAAAAATTAACATATAAAAATTAACATGATAAAAAAAAGCAACTTGTGGAAACTCTCGGGATCTTTCTATTGGAGTTTTAGCTAACACGTCACACTGCAGGGATGCACGAGCAGAGTTGTGCGATCTTCGATATCGCGCTACTTTATTTATTTTATATATATATATATATATAAATATATATATATATAATATATATATATATATATATATATATATATATATATATATATATATATATATATATATATATATATATATATATATATATATATATATATATATATATATATTTTTCTCTAAATAAATTTAGCGTCGCAGTATCTTGGGTATAATCGATACACATATATCGAAAATCGATTTTCAAGGGTATATATCCATATGTCAGAAAGAGCCTCATATATACCCATATATAAATACCCATATATGAAAGAAAAATATATATATATAGATATATATATATATATATATATATATATATATATATATATATATATATATATATATATATATATATATATATATATAGGCACTTCTCCTTTAAAAGGAAGTTACATAAAAAGACATGATATCGAAAATCGCCGAACGCTACTCGTGCAACCCTGCAGTGTCACGTGTTAGCTAAAACTCCAATAGAAGGAGCGCTAGAGTTACCACAAGTTGCTTTTTTTTTATCATGTTAATTTAATTTTTTTTTAATTTAAAAATGTTAAAAAAAAATTTAAGGGGCTCATGACGGTGGGACAGGGGGACGAAGTC
>JABUQX010068068.1:0-20000 GCA_015478945.1 Trachelipus rathkii | reverse complement strand
CCATGTTTACAGTTCGGATGTTAAAATTCCATCTTGTTTTAACAGTTTTTGGCAACCGTTTCCCAATAATTTCATCTAATACAGAGCATCTCTGAGGAGATTGTGAAAAAAAGGTTGGAATTAGTGACATATTTCTAAAGAATTCTCCAACTTCTGGAATTTGAGAAACTGACTGAGTCATTATCAAATTAATTTGATGCGCATAACAGTGTACATAATGTGCATTTGGATAAACGTCTTTTATAAATACGTTTACACCACTGACGTGTCCACTCATAACTGCGGCACCATCATAACTTTGAGCAATCAATTTTTCTGGACAGTTCGGTAAAATGGATTTTAATTGATCAGAAATAACGCTAGCTATTGATTCTGCCCTGTGAGAAGCTGGGTTAAAAAGTCCCCAAAATCTTTCTTTTATATTCCCGTCATATTCATAGCGCAAAATGAGAGCTAATTGAAATTCGTTTGATATATCAGAGGTTTCATCTGCGATTATGCCTATAAAGCTAGCTTGTGAAATCTCTTTTAATATGTGCATCCTACATATTTCCCAAGAGCAAGAAAGTAAATCATTTTGTATAGTCATTGAAGTTCCTTTGAAAACGTTAGAACTTTTTAAGTGATCTCTTAAAGTTGGATCTAATTCAGCACTGTATTCTATTAAGGATTTAAAAACACCAGGATTCATAGAATCAGAACTTTCGTCATGACCCCTTAAGGGGAGTTCAAGATTTGCACAAAATTTGATGGCTTTGATAATTCTTAGTAAAATGTATCTATTTTTAGTAACTTGCTGATTGTGGCATTCAATCGCTTGTTTGTAAGCAGAATCAATATTTTCTTTTATATTTACTTTTCCTAATACTGCTAAATTAGCCTCATTGTTTATATGACTTACAGAAGCTTCATGTTTACCTATTTTGACTGATAGATGGGCTAAATCAGTCACTCCAATTCTAGCCCAAGAATCATCTCCTTCAAATAGCAAACATGGGAAGCAAAATAGAGCATTTTTCTCTGAGGAGCCGCAGAGCCATTTGTGTCTCTTATATAAATCCACGTTAAATTTTCGAGAGTACGGTTTTTTGCTCTTGTATGATGTCTGAGTTAATTTTATATTTGGCATAGGCCTACCAAGCTCTTTTATATTTAATTTTTCTTCAAGAGAAAATCTTGAAAACTTATTATTTAATATATTTAATACACTATTCATTTTGAAATTATTATACTAACATGTAAAAAATATATAAAACAATTAAAAACTCAAACACAAACTCACTCCAAATGATTGCACGTTAACTGACATAAAAAATAAATTATTATGGGATTCGATGTGTCGCTACTATGAAATCAATGTAAAAATTAACAAGACAAATATATATAATATAATATAAATATATATATATAATATATATATAATATATATATATATATATATATATATATGTATATATATATATATATATATATAAATATAATATATAATAATATATATAATATATATTATATATAATATACCGTATAATAATAATAATAATAATAATAATAATAATAATAATAATAATAATCAGTGTACGACAACTTACGCTGAGGCGATCTTAAGAATCGCTCCAAAGTAAGTATTTTATAATCTCTTCTATATCGCTGCCAGACGTATAATTTTCACATAACTATTGGAGCTATCAGGAGCGATGAATGATTTCGCTCGCCAACTCATATTCTTATATAAATAGAATTTCAAAAACTACGTACAACTGAGACAAGTATGTTTATTCAATTTCTTCTTATTAGATGAAATTTTCTTACGTTTCTGCCTTATTACAAGAGTTTTTAAAATTTCCATTCAATTATTTATTAAAAACATGATCTTTTAATTAAGTGTTATAATTCAGAATTTATGTTTAATTAGATGAAGGAGGAGAGATTGCTACATAGCTCCTATACAAGAGTCGCCACTAATTATATATATATATATATATATTTACTATATATTATATAAATACTTATATATATATAATATATATTATATATATATATATATATATCATATATATATATATATATTAGTTAAAGCTAATAAATAATAATAATAATTAATAATAATAATAATTAATAATAATTAATATAATAATTAATAATAATTAATAACCTAATAATATTAATAATAATAATTCTTGAATTATGATATTTTTCTGTTATACAAATTTCAGTTTCAATATTTCTCAAAAAATGAACCAGATGAAAATCGCCTTTTAATCTGGTCTTTGCTATTTTTTAAACGATGCGAGTTTTTAATTAATGTATTAAAGCTGTACTAAAAATTACTTAGAAGTGAATAAATGTTACTTAATTTCAATTTATTTTTACAATTATAAAAAATTAAGAATAGAGACAACCTAAGAATTCATTTTCCTTTCAACAAAATTCATTTAAAACGAATATATATATATATAATATATATATAATATATATATTATATATTATATACTATATATACTATATTATATATATTATATAATATTATATATTCATATATACTATAATATACTACTAGATATATATAAAACATAATATAAATTATATATATATATATTATTAATTTTTATTAAATATATATATCTATATATATATATTATAATCTCGAGGAAAATAAAATGAATCCAATTTAATTATATTTTATTTTCTCATATTCCTACTGAGTAACTAAAGTCTATTCATCTAAATTCTAAAGGGATGATAATTCCTCTTACGGAGAATAGCCATGGTGTAGAACGATTTAAAGCTATTTGAACTTAAAAGTCGTCAAATCGTTTAACACTCAGTGCGATAATAATAATATTAAATGGAAGTTATTTTGGATGTCTCGTAAGTGTTAGAACGCGTTTATTGAACTGCCCTTCACAGAACCTCCATTCGTAAGCGGAAATGAATTTAGAAATCTTGTGGTTGCAGATATTGATAGCAGTAAGGAACGTTCCGCGAATGACTGAACTGTAGACTAAGCTGAAGATAGACCACTGATAACTCTCATTACTGCATATTTTTATTTCTTCCTTAATAAAAAAGATACGAGTAACTATATTGAAGTATAGTCCAATTTTAAGAACCTCAAAAAAACTTATTAAGAAATACAAAATACGAGTATTTGTTGATGACATTTAAATTTAAATATAAAAATATTCCTTTCAAAGTCAGGTTCCAACACAGTGATGAAATTGTAGGTTGTTAAAGCTGACATGTCAGAGCAGTGACGAGCTTTGTAGCCAGACCCTGTTCCAGTCTTTGGGTTTTCCAAACCTTGCAATATAATCACAGTATTTATACCTTGCTGACACTCTATCTTGGAAAAATGTTGAATATAAAAGATAATTCATTTCTACTTAGTATATTGAAAATAAAAAATAATCTGTACAACCAGGATATTTTTAAATATTTCGATTCTTGGTTGGTCCTTAGTAACTTTTTAATATAATCTAATAATAATCAAAACAATTGTTATTGAAAGTTCAAGAAAGGTACATCTGCAGGAAAAAATCGAAATTTTTTAATGCAAATTTAAATAATATCCTCTCTCTCTCTCTCTCTCTCTTCTCTCTCTCTTCTTCTCTCCCTCTCTCTCTCTCTCGCCTCTCTCTCTCTCTCTCTCTCTCTCTCTTCTCTCTCTCTCTCCTCTCCTCTCTCTCTTTATATAATATATATAATAGTATATGCATAATTATATATTATATAATATATATATTAATATATATAATATATATATATATATAAAAATGTAATTTTATATATATATATATATTAATTTAAAAAAACATAATTTCATTATAAGTGATTTAATAAAAAACATACTTCAGTAAATTATATACACGAAGTCAGCCAATCAGAAATTTCTGATATATATATATATATATATATATATATATATATATATATAATATATATATATATAATATATATATAATATATATATATATATATATATTTAATATATAATATATATATATATATATATTATATATATTATAATATATAACTATATAAACCAAATTTCATTGCAATCGTCATTTTGACAAGGATCATTTTTTAATGGCCAATTAACAATTACCGATGAAATTAATTGATATACGATAATTATACAACTTTTCATAAGTATAAGCTTTAAGTTGGGTGTAACATGATCATACAGTTTTACATGATTGTTAAAACAAGGTGCAACACCTTCATCTTCAAAATAGGCAGGGGTATTAAGTGACAAGTGAAGGCAGTACAATCGTACTTACCAATCGTTGCGCGTCGCTCTTTATATATATATTTAAGTATTATTATATATATAATATAAATATATATATATTATATATATATTATTAAGATATATATATAGAATTATATTACTATTATATATATTATATACTATATAGATATTATATATTATATTATATATATTAAAATATAATATACCTCTGGTGGACAAAAAGGCCACGAAGGCTCGGTGTATACATTTAATTCCACCAGAGTGGAGTAACTTTCCGCTGTGAAACGGATTATCTCTACTCCTTCTCTGCTCTTCTTCTCTCCTTCCTCTCTCCCTCTCTCTCTCTCGCTCTCTCTCTTCCAATGTTTTAAGAACAAACAAAAACCCCGATACACGACGTTGAAAGTTGGTAAAATCAAACGGTAATTACGGAAAATAAATAGAGCTTTTCTAGACTACCAGTGGAATACATGGAAAGATTGAGCAATAGCAGCGGTTAAGTTTGAGTCAGAGAGTTGGAGGGAAATTGAAAGGTTTAACTGTGTTGTTAGAAAGGGGTTGTTTGCAACGAATCCCTTTCAATGGAAGAAGAGGTATGGGTGGCGACTGAAGACGGTTCAGAGAGACCAGTTTTGTCCTTGTTTAATGTTAGCGAAGAAATTAAAAGACCCGTTTTGATCCAACATTTCGACTGATTTAGAAAGAGATTTGGCGAGGAGAAGAAAGAGAGAGAGAGATGAGAGGAGAGAGACGAGAGAGAGAGAGAGGGAGAGAAGAGAGAAGTAGAGAGAGACTAAAAAAGGAGAAAAAGCCGATCAGCAGTCTCAACACAGATCTACCACCTATTTCAACATACACTCAAACGACCACTCCAGTAGGTCGACGAGACCTATAACCGCCAGGTAATGTAGTGAAACCTACTCCACAAACCAAGCGGCAAACGAACACCCAGCTCAATAACAAAAAGGGATCAATGCAACCCCAACTTGGCGACCTACCACTTGTTATTGGAAACGAAGATACAAATATTCTCCTTCACGCTATACGAAGGCCGACTTCAGGCAACAAACCACTCCTACCTAGGGAACTTGTTCTAGAAAAATAAGAAAGGAATGCGCCTTCCTAAATTAAGGTTCACGATTAAAAAGAAACACAAAGAATGAATTAAAGAACATAAGAAGGTTTTAGGTAGTGTATTTTCGAAGATGTTATAGTTATGTGCCAAAATTATTCGAGTAGGCAAGATGAAAAATTGAGGTTTTTTTTGACAGCATTGGACAACACCTTTTTCTCTCAAATGCCCCAATTATAAATGGAGTGAGAAATATCAGAATATTAGTTGTCCAAAAGCCGCCCCCTTTAGAGTGAGTAAAACTGTTTCTGAGCCAGGTTGTGAGATGGTCAAAAATTTCCTACTACGGACTCCACCCTCTTCAAATTACCGACTCCGCTCCGACTCCACTCTTTGAAAATTACCGACTCCGACTCCACCCTCTTCAAAATTACCGACTCCGACTCCACAACCCTGGCTGGGAGGTATGTCTATCAAAATGAAGGGTGGTGTCGTTGGTATAGGCAGTGACAGGGGGTTTGAAGTTAATAGAGGCAAAGAGTTGTGTTGGATGGAACATAACCTTTTAGGGAAGCACCAAGTACTATAGATTTAAAGATGGAAGCATGGTTGTCTAACAAACAAATGTTATAGAACAATAGCGAAACAAAGGCTACTCAGAGGAAGGTCGTGGAGAAAAGGATAGATACCAAAAGAAGGAAGTTTAGAGATCAAAGCTTTAATTGTTCCAGACTTGTATCGAAAGCTTCGAATCTCCAACGCCCACATAGTGAAAAAAAGTGATCAAAATGTCGATCGAAGGAAAAACCAAGTATCAGAAAGAAGAAAAACCGCAGAGAGCGCTTCTTAATAAAGCTATGCTGCGATCAGTACCAAAGAATACCGAATTAGAAGATTAGAAGAATTGCAGATTGTTTCCAAAATTTTCTTTTATAGGATAGTTTCGAAAACTTAAAAAAGAAGGAAGGTTAAAGGGAAAGGACAATATTTTGAGGGTTGAGAGGGGTTTCTTATTTCTGACACAGGACTGAATAATGGCAACGTTTCCAGCAGAGAGGAAAGTGGAAGCTAAGAAATTGCAAAAGACGGAATAGTACCAAAGCAAGTAGAAAACCCAGAAGAACGAGTTTTGAGATCCATAGAGACTCACCAGCGGGACCGTACGGCCTTCCCGCTGTTAAGCTAAACCTCAGAGAGGCCAGAAATAACATAGTTTTAATTAACAATATAGGCATACGTCGAAATTAGGGCAAGGGGAAAAAGAATATTGGTAAAGAGGAATTTTTCGTAAATCGTCTAAGGTGAATTAAGAAGCACAAAGTTTGAGTGCAGATGTGACTTTAAAGAATGCTATAAAGGCACATTCCTTCCGGCTGAATATGCAAAGGAGGGGAAAGAAGAGTGAAACAAGGTTAAAAAAATTATATTTTTTGCAAAAATGCCTGAAAGGACGTGAGGAAGGACGACCCGTAAGATGTATTGCATTTTCTACATTGATAAAAGTGTCCAAGAGAATAGATTTTTAAACGTTGCTTAGATTAAAATAAGTTGCAGGAGTTTTTTTGTAAGTTGAAAATGACGGTATTCCTGAAAGGCGAGAATCTCGTTGGTGAAATAACGGGGAACAAGCAAAGTTAGGCAAGAATGGTTAGTCTAGTTGAGTGAAAAGGAATATGGAATGCACGGCCTCCATTCTAGATGAGAATCACACGGCTCAGCACACCCCGAGGGAAGCCTCCCACGAAAGCATAGTTATTCCGATGATAAATCGAAGTTAGTATGACCCGCAATTCCAACCATTAGCAGCACCGTGTGCGAAGAACTTTTCTTTCGCTGTTGGCGGATCGTTTTCTTATGCAAGACTTGAAGAGGTTGAACAGGAAACAGGGATAAGAATGTGTAAGAGGAATTCAGAGTGGAAAAAGTTTAATGAATAAGGATGAAGGTTAGAGATTAGGAAATTATGTAGAATTGTGGGCCTTCTCCAAGACGATCAGGAGTGACGAGTAAGAAGCCTGCACCGGCTGCTCGAAGCCATTTTGGATAGAAACATGGGTAGGCAATTCACCATATATATCTTTGGAAACTAGAGAAAAGCCATTTAGCAATAAGCGTGAACGTTGAAATTACTTAGAATGATAATTTGAGATAAAGGTGATGAAGGGGAGGATGTGTTCTCTCTCTCTCTCTCTCTCTCTCCTCTCTCTCTCTCTCCTCTCTCTCTTCTCTCTCTCCTCTCTCTCTCTCTTCTCTCTCTCTCTCTCTCTCTCTCTCTCTCTCTCTCTCTCTCTCTCTTCCTCTCTCCTCCTCTCTCTCTCTCTCTCTCTCTCTCTCTCTCTCGTTCCTCTCTCTCTGCTCTCTCTCGCTCTCTCTCTCTCTCCCTCTCTCTCTCTCTCTGCTCTCTCTCTCTCTCCTCTCTCTCTCTCTCTATCTCTCTCTCGTCTCTCTCTCTCGTCTCTCTCCTCTCTCTCTCTCTCTCTCTCGTCTCTCTCTCTCTCTGCTCTCTCTCTCTCTCCTCTCTCTCTCTCTCTCTCTCTGCTCTCTCTCCTCTCTCTCTCTCCTCTCTGCTCTCTCTCTCCCTCTCTCTTCTCTCTCTCTCTCCTCTCTCTCTCTCTCTCTCTCTTCTCTCTCTCTCTCCTCGCTCTCTCTCTCTCTCCTCTCTTTCTGCTCTCTCTCTCTCTTCTTCTCTCTCTTCTCTCTCTCTCTCTCCTCTCTCTCTTCTCTCTCTCTCTCTCTCTCTCTCTCTCTCTCTCCTCTCTCTCTCTTCTCTCTCTCTCTCTCTCTCTCTTAGTTTGGAGTTTAAGTAGCCGAGGAACTTAGGATTGTCAGTCTAGTTCGGAGATAGATATACCAAACAGGTTGGTAATAGCTTTAAAACAAGAAGATTGCAAAATTAGAAGAAAGAAGGCGAGCAATCAGAAGACAAAGCCAGCATTCCATGAAAGCATCAACTGCAAAACCGAAGTCCATCAACTCCCAAATGGTGATCAGGGAGCCTCTGATGAGGTCCTATTTCTGAAGCCGTTCTCACTTGGCTTCTCCGAGGCTAATCTTCGTGCGGTTACCATTATTATTTTGCTTTATAAGGAAGGTGCAGTCAGTAATAGTGTGTAACAAAGGAGAGAGTATTCCAATGTAAGAAGAACATTGAATATGAGCGCAAAGGGGACGAACCATTGGCTCTGATATGCCTTGGGATGTACCCTAACATTCTATTTATGCCCAATAGGAGGTAAAGCGCTAGTTCCCTCTCCATAATATATATGATATATATATATATATATTATATAAACTACTATATATATATATATTATATATATATTATATATATATAATATAATTAAGATATATATAATATATATATATATATTATATATATATCAGTTAGATGCGCATCGTTTATTGATTAGTTTAATTAATTGTGGGAAAAAAAATTACAAAAACGCAAGTCTGTTGCAACATTACATTTCTCTTAGTTACCCCTTCGCAATGCTTATTTTACTCCTGTGAAAGGTGAAATAGAAGATAATATCCACGCAGAATAAATTAATATCCAGTACTTGTCAGAGGCAAAAAATCTTCTTATTAAACGTTTGAAAATTTATTCTTTTAAGGAGATAAACAAGTCATCTTGAAAAAAGATTATCAGAAATTGGACAGACAAAGGTTTGATATTATAATATATAATAATATATATATAAAATATAATATATATGAATATATAAATGTAGATATATATATAATTATATAATATATATTATATATATATATATATATATATACTTATATATATATATTATATATATATATATAATATATATAATATAAATATCATATTAATATATATATATATAATATATATATATATATATATAATAATATATATATATTTATATATATATAAAATATATATATATATAATATATAATATTTATATATATATAATATATATACTATATAATATATTATATTATATTATATATATACTGCCTTAAAAACTTAATATATATGAAAAATGGGGGAGAAAAAATACAAATCCAAGTTTAAAATTTTATATTAAATTTTTAAAGAAAGGAGTCAAAAAAATTTGAAGAAAAAACTTTTAAAAAAATGCAAAAAGCCATTTTCATATTATAAACTTCCGCCAACTTCTTTACCCTATAATAAACTTCCGGAACTTTTCATTATTAATATTAATATATATATATATATATATATTATATATATAATATAATATATATATATATATATATATATATATAATATATATATATATTATAATAGATAAATTATATATATATATATCATGATATATATGTATATTAATAATATTATATATATATATATATATATATATATATATATAATATATATTATATATATATATATATATATATATAGTAATATTATATAATAAATATATTATATATAAATATAACTTCCGCCCTATACTGTCTATACCTAATATATAATAATTTCGGACTTCTTTATATATATATATAATATATATATATATATATATATCGCTGTAAATTTCAGAGAGTCGGCTTTTGAAAATTTATTTTTTTTAAATAAATACAGGTTATTATTTTATTATTTTTATTATTATATATTATTATATTATTTTATTATTATTATTTATTATATATTATATTTTATTATATTATTTAATTTTTTTAAATTAATAAAATATATGTTTATTATTATTTTTATTATTATTATTATTATTATTATTATTATTATTATTATTATTATTATTATTATTATTATTATTATTATTATTATTATAAGCTGTTGGACTCCAGGAGCGAAAATCAATAATTATGCTATCTTATTTTAATAATTTAGGGGTAAATTACATTAATTTTTGGTAATCTACCTAACCTAACCTAAACTTAACCAAACACCTAAATTAACCTAACCTATTATTAACGGAGTCAACAGCTTATAAATGTCATTATTATTATTATTATTATTATTATTATTATTATTATTATTATTATTATTATATTATTATTATTATATTATTATTATTATTATTATTATTATTATTATTATTATTATTATATTATATTATTATTTTGTTTTTAAATTATTTTCGATGCTTTTATTTCAATATATGTTTGCCTTTATAAAATTTTTAAATTTTTACTTTTATTCAAAAAGATTTTTGTTATTTAATTTTTTTATTTTGCTGTGGCTGGCGGCATGAGATTGGTTCCTCTTAAAATGAGGCTCGACTCCGACCCCGACTCACTCCAATTAGGACCTCTCAGTTTCATGATTTTGAATCATATTTATATTGCCGTATTTAAAATATATATTTTAATTGTTTCATAAAACTCTGAAAAAAATTAATCAATAAAAGAAAAATATTATTTTAAAATCTAAAAGAATCAATTTTATGAAATTCAAAGTAAAAAATATATTTTGTTGAGTCAGTGTACAGGACCCACCACGGCTCACAAAGCGGCCACACTGGGTTGAAAAAAAAATCAACACCATGGGCGGGTCCTGGAACATACATATTTCAACCGTCAAAAGAAGATTTGAATAGAGAAATGAATATTCAGTCAATTAAAAATAAACAAAAACTAAACAAAAGTACATCCTTGCATTATAAAGTCCTAGTATTACGTAGCAAAATCAAATATTATGAAGAACATTCACTTCTTGTAGATACAAAAAATAGAGTTACTACTAAAGTGGGAAGATTCGGATAAGATATGGGATAATCTTTTGGAAGGTGTTATGGATTGTAAAGTAGGAAAATGACGGCAGCGAATAGAGTCCAGCTGGGAACAATCAATGAAGATATGGCGAACAGATTGCGGGTATGACTTCGACAAAATTTGCATGGGAGAGGGGTTCCGTAACATATAGTGACTGTGAGTAATTTAGTTGGCCCAATACGAGGCGTCAATATCACCTCGTGTAAGCGCTTTCGCTTGTGGGAGGAAGACCACTCCCGATGATCGGTTTATAATTCTAAGTTTCGCTCCTCTCTGACATTCGTCCAGCGCTCTTCCAATAAGATCGAAAACGCTTGTCGGAGAGCCAAGGATAGTAGTCCGGTTGATGGATATCACTTGTCAAATTCCATCCGGGAGGTACCTGAACAAGCTCCGAAATGAGGAGTGGCCTTTTGCCTTCTCTGTCAGCGATTCATGACCAGTACCCCTACATGAAAGGGGTCCAACATAAATAATTTGTTTCTTACGGGAATGGAGCAGACCGAAGAAATTGATGCACAGCAGATACCATTGTGTTTTTAGAATAAGGGTTTTAAGCGCTTGTAGCGCGCTGAGCGAATCTGAAAAATTGACATAAGATTGATCTGGTTAAGGATTGAATTCGAGAAAGCGCAATCATTAAAGCCATTAATCTGCTGTGAAATTGAAGCATGAGGGAGGTATGGGACAGGTTGCGATCAAGAAAGACACCAGATGCGCCCACACTGTCCCGTTTTAGAGCCATCAGTAAATACTGGAGTAAACTCATCATGAACTGTGAATGAGACAGAATGAGCCTTTACAAGCAGCAGAATGGCTTATTTTGAGAGAAGTTCAGAGCCAAGCAAATGTGGGAGCGGGGAATAACCAATGTGTATCTTCATCGTATGAGAAAGCAGCACCTTTTGTAAAGGGATATTAAGGAATTTAAGGTTATGAACCGTGTCCGCAAATGGCCAGTAATTAGGATTCTGATGCACCTTCCTGCAGAATCGTGTTAAGAGCAGACGTATTGGGGTTTGAAAACGAAGATAACCTGTACACATGATGTATTCTCTTCAAGAGAGTACATCACATTGCTTCAACTTCAAGTTACCCTGCCGGAGACGATCGAAGGCCCATGGAATACGAATCGCCTCGTTTGTATGGATCCCAACAATTGAGTATTAGCATAGGGAGCCTGGACCATACTAACACAGCCATAGTCAAAGCTTGATCGAACTAGGGTGATATTATACGTAAAAGGGACTTGCGATCAGCGCCCCAAAATTTTGAGGCGAGATGACTAAAAGCCGCGATGACAAGTTGTTTCAGGTGTTTGATATGTGCGCATTATGATTTTAATGAGTCATCTAGAATGCAGTCTAGAAGATTGACCTGTGAAGTAAAGAAATAGGCGAACCGTATAAGGTTAGGTTCTGGAAAAAGTGCACAGTTCTCGATCCCTTTTTTCTTAAAAAGCACTGCCAGGTTTTATGAGGAGAAAATGGAAGCCAGGACCTAGCCCATTGTAAATATTTCATACTAGTTTGAAGTATCCGTTCGAAAAGGGCCAGCTTCCACCGGCTAGTATAATGCTAGGTCCCATCGACATAGAGAGAAAAATTGAACCAGTAGCTGAATAGAAGTAACAATATCATTAAATCCGAGAGCAAAAAGTAGTACACTTAAAACACTACCCTCCGAACGCCTTCATCCGATGTAAATGGCGTGACAGAATAGAAGAGCACGAACCTGGATAGATCTGTGGGACAAAAGGCATTTGATAAAAAGAGTGATAGTCGCGGAAACAAGCGAATCGAGTTAGGGAGAATCCCAGTTCTCCACGTTGTGTCGTAAGCTTTTTCAGTGTCAAAAAAGACACCAAAGAACCATTCCACCAGTTGAGAAGGCTTCCCAAATGTCATGGTCAGTTTACCAAGGGTCCGCAGTCGAGCGATTTTTGCGGAAACAAAATTGTTTGAGAAAGCTTGACGTCTCTCCAGAACAGGGAGTAAAGCGGCCAGAAACCAGTTTCTCCATTAAGAGTGACAGAGTTTCAGCGAAATTGGTCTTTGTGTTGTCTGCCAAACCGGATCATTCCAGGTTTGGAATAGGAATTACAAAAGCTGTATTCCAAATAGATGGAAAAGAGATTCGATCCAGATTCTGTTATATAAATCCAGCAAAAAATGCTGACGCCGAAGGATGGATCATACGAGCATGAATGACGAAATTCATGTCTGGACCAAGCCCCGTCTTTGCTGTTTGGCCAAGCAGTTGATACTCTGCAAGGTAAAAATGAGGTTGTAGAGTTGATCTCCCGCTTTACTGAAAGTCTGGTAGTGCTGTGTCAGTTCTCAGTGTTTGAAAGGCTTCAGTGTAGCGAATGAACTCGAGATTGCTAGCAAAGCTATACCCTACCGATCCGCAGCCACCGCAGTGAGCGAAATCGTACCAGTTTAGTCAGGCCCATAACGGAGGACTTGGGTAAACCTACCGGTGCCCCGGCCCCGGCAACCCCGGCCATTAGCACCCCGGCCCCGGCCCGGCCCGGCCCCGCAAAATCAGAAAAACCGGGTTCTCGCCCGGTTAACTATAAATTTACACCAAATAAAAGAGTTAAACAAACAAAAAAAAAATATATTTAATTCCATTACTCCTTTGTTATAATTGATGCAAAATATATATGAACATACCTAAATATAATCATTTTTTTGGTATTTACTATTGATTTCAAATTAAAATTTGAGCCGAATTATAATTTCCGAGTTTTTAACATTAAAATATTCAAATTTATAAGATTAAATGATTCGGAAAAGGAAAGAATAATTAATTTTAAAAATATTAATGTATTTATTTATTAAATTAAATATTTCAAGAAAATCAAATATTTCCGAAATCTTATTCAAAATTATTATTAATTGAATTATTAGTATATATATATATATAATATAAATATATATAATAATATAATATATATATATATATATATATAATATATATTACATATATATAATATAATATATATATAATAATATATATAATATATAAATATATAATATATATATATAATATATATATATATATATATATATAATATAATATTTACATTTGTCACAACCACTCACGGGCAGGAGCCCTATTTCAAGAGGGTGTGCACAAATCAGTATTCATTCAGACTAACGCAAAACTACAAAGGAATGAGCACAGACGCAGCTTTAAAGTCAGAAGATTAAATCAACCAGGAAACACAGAAGATGGATAAGAGAATTCCACAGACAGAGGTGGCACGGAAAGAAGGAAGCACCACAGCAAACCCAAAGCCTGGATTACCAATTTCAAACACAAAACCAGCGCCACACACACCCTTGGCTACGAGGGCGTCGTAAAGGTGCGTGGTACGCGAGTGATAAGTCCCTCGAGCACCGGCCGCTGCGTACCTATTATAAAGAAGATAAACACCAACACTGCCCGCAAAATAGAGTGTCAGAACGGAAAGCAGAACAGTATTATAACCTTTGCCTTTGACTCGACCCTATCCAAAGCCGTGTGAAACCAGAGCCCCCCCAGATATGTGAGCAGTACTCCATACAAGAGCGGATGAGGCCCCTGTAGGGGCAACTGAGAAGAGAAAAAAAGCTCGCAGCCTAAACAGAACTCCCAGTTTCTTAGAGGCCCCCTAGCGAACCTTGATGTGAGGTTTCCAAGACAGTTTTTTGGTTATGTAAAGCCAATGAGTTATATGTCAACAGAGAGAACGAAGAAACCGCTGAAATAAGAAAGTTAGTGTCTTATAGAGAAGATTTGTTAGAGTGGGTTTTTAAGAATTGAAGTTCACAAGGTTGAGACGACCCCACCCTGAAATTCTATTCAGGTCAGCGAAATAGAATCGGAAAGATTAGACGAGCAATTCTAGAGTAAAAGATGGATCAGATTGAAAATGAGTTGAAGAGAATGAAGGTCGAGTCATCGCATACGAGTTATAAGTAGATGGCAGTGTAGAAGATCATTAATAAAAATAGGGAATAAAGTAGGAATAAAGACAGCCTGTAGAACACCACTATTGACAGAATAAAAGAAAGAAGTCGCCCCATCACAACAGCCGATATTGAGCGATTTGAAGAAAACTAGACATAAGTAGCAAAAGGAAGGAGGAAATCCAAAGGAGTGGAGCTTGAGAACAGTGAGCTGCCATCCCGGTCAAATGCTTTGGAATTGTCAAGCGCCACCACGCAAAGTCTCCCCGTAGTTCCTGAGGCGGAAAAAACATAAAATCATTAGATAGGAAATTATATCGCCAGTAGACCTCGAAGGCCGAAAACCGTACTGGCGATTGAAAAGAAGTGAATGATACTCCAGATGATCTAAGAAATGAGGGTTGAGTAGGGTTTCAAAGATCTTAGAAATACAATGAAGCTGGAGGGCGATAGTTAGAAGATCAGAGCCGCTTCCTTTTTTCGAAAAGGTTGACATATATATATATATATAGTAAATATATTATATATATATATATAATTTATATATATAATATTATATATATATATATATAATATATATATAATATATATTATAAAAATATATATATATATAATATATATATAAAGTATAATATATATATATATAATATATAAATAATATATATATAATATATATAAATATATATATATATATATATATTTATATATATATATAATATATATATTATATATATAATATATATAATATATATAATATATATATTAATAAACTTATTCTTCTTCTAGAAAATTAATTATTTTCTAAAAAATTTCTTTTCAAAAAATATTATTAAATGAATTAATAAATATTCCTTTTTTTATAATTTAAAAAATATAATTAATTGAAATTAATTTAATTTTCATCCTTAATTTTAAGAATTTCAGTCGTTTAACTACATTTAATCTTTAGCAACCCCGGCCCGCTAAATGTAGAGCAGCCCCGGCCCCGCCCCGCCCGGCCCGGCCCCGGAAAAATTCCCGCCCCGGTCGGTCCCGTAACTGTGGGTGAGGAGCTTATTGGAGCGCGAGATTATTTTCTGTGTAACTTCCACACTAAAGGAAGGGGAGTTGTGGAGTCAGTCGATATGTAAGTTCTAAAATATTGTTTACCGTTTGACGATTAATCGCCGAAATCTCGCTTGGCTGCTTTAATCATGTTTGGGTGGTATGGTTCCTTTTGTATTACTGTGTAGAGTTCTCTTCTCTCGGTTGGCTTGTGCGCTCTTGGGACCACCAAGGGTTGCCGACCGCCTGCCTGAGGAAAACTGCGGGATGCAAGCTTCCGCTGCCAAGATGACTACTTTAGAAGCGAAAGGCGTCATCAACAGTCGGAAATCGGGATAAATGAGAAAGTGGGAAAGCTGTGGCCTGATAAAAAGGAGCCCAATCCGCTCATCAAAACGCCAGCGGAGTTGGGTTTTGCATTGTGCTTGAACAAGTCATTAATGGCCTATTGGTAATATCGCTGCCGAATAAATAATCAAAGAGGGACCAGGTAAAACGATCCATAAGGAATGGGAGCAAAAGGAAACAATACAGGAAGAAGTGGGTGTATCTAAACGTTCATAGTAGGGAGTCCTGGTTAAGGGATCCCAGTAAAAGGGGGTTAGAGATCTATTAAGATCTTGCGACTTGGATGAAGTGACAGAGTCACCCCATAACGGAGGTTGAAGTCACCTAGTATAACAATCGGAGTATCCGGGAGCTGTTTAAAAAGATCACTAATAACCTTAGTAAAATTCACCATGAGCAGTAGAGTAACATATAGTAATGCGAGGACAAGTAATTCTGCCTGCTACTGCATAAGTTTGGGTTGGAGAGGACTGGGGAATAGGGGAATTGATTTGTGAATGAGTATTCCTGCCCTTCCCTATCATTGTCACCTATTCTATAGAAGTGTTAACGGCGATTTATATTCAGATTGTTGAAAGAAAGTCACGATGACATAGTCGAGTTTCTGTAAACATAGACCATCTTTATGTAACAATGTTATTATATGAAACATTCTTCGAAATCTAGATAATAGCCACGACTCATTGAGGAAGTTCATGGAGTAATATATAATGGTGGTCTATTAGAGACAATTCTTAGTTGACAGGTATTGGAGGTGGGTTCAGATTGAGAGGAAAGGTTGAGACGTGTCTCGGCGAAGAGGGGGAACAAAACCTGGGGGAAAAAGAGCATACACCAGAGATTTTTAGTTGTATACATCTTAGGAGAGTTTCAGATGATTGGGAAAGGCTTCACCATGAATGCAATAAGTTGAATTCAACCAATCCAACTGTTATGGGTTATGCGTTGTTAATAGAAGAGCATTCGTAATGCTCATATTTTATATAGAGCAGCATCATAATCCGCTGGAACAGTTCAGAAATGGGAACATAGAGTTGTTTCCAGGAAATGGAAAGAAGGTGAACCGAAGTATTTGTCTTTTGAGAATGTGGGTGTACACATCGATTCCAATATGGGATTCGATGACATGCAAGGCTGATTCTGGAGAATTTCCAAGTAACTCATCATGCGGTGATTTTAGGAAATGGGCAGTTTATTGGAGAATGGAGACCTCTGGGTTCTTAATGCCTCCAACAGACCCAGAACGCTAGAGCGTTTTTCACTTTATGTTTAACAGTTTTCCATCACCTTTCTCGAAGTTGCAGGAGGCATTGGAAAGAAATGTGTCATCGCATCAAGCTCCATCTTGGGAGCTTTATCAATTCATCTTCTAAGGTATAGAATCCCTTAGAGAGAGCTGATAAAAGAAACTCGGGAGAAGAGTTATGAAGAATCAGAGGAACTAAAACTGCCTTGTAGACTATTAGATTGTTGGACTGGGTTTCTTAGCTGGGTTGGGTACAGTCTTTTGAAACCTTTGCATTTGTCTCAGAAAGTAAGGACTTATCGATCTCTTCTGAGTGCATTTTTACATCGGTTACTGGTTTTGTTTAAAAATTCGTTTGCTCTATATTTTAACGAATAGTCTTTAACTTGGCTATTCTTTTCTGCGTGTTTTGAAACATCTTTACCAGGGGTTTTCGTATTAGGGCGGATCAAGGGACAACGAGACCGTCCTCTTGCATAAGTTCGGTGAACCAATTTGGTAGATATGGGACAGTGTGTCTTGCAGGATGTTTTCCAAATTGTATTGGATGAGCGTAGCTTATTTCATTGCTAGCGTGAATATACTCGGGATAGGCTTGTTGATAGCTTTTTGAGACGGCAGAATTGATCAAGGCTGCTTTCTACTCTTTGGAAAAGAGGTAGTGTGACAGTACAGGTAACAGTGACATACTTCCTGAGTTTCAGCAAATTAGAGAGGAGTCTATTAGATAGCTTCCGCTTGCCTTAACGCGTGTTTCTTCCACAGATACTAATTGTGGCGTAAGATTAGAGTTGATTGTCTTATTATTTTCAAGAGCTGTTGTATAGATCTATCCTTCATGCACTTATCCTAGGAATAAACTTCTCCAAAACGAACTGATAAAACAAGTAAGACGGGCATTTGAAAGAAAGCACTATGAGGTAGAATTTAAGTATCTGCATTAGGGATTCACATGAGGATGAAAAAATTTCTCGCAGATTGGCAATGTCTTACCTATCCCCTACAGAATATTTAGGGAGTGATCAAACCGTTGACATTAAGCAACTCCTGGATCGAGGAAAAAACGTGCGAACACTGTGACTTGTAAACCCTATTTGACCTTTTATGATAAGGTATTAAAATCGCAGTAAACGGGATTTGTTGTCAGAGTTTCCCGGCGAGGGAAACTATAAACGTGTCTTTGTTTCCGACAAGCTCGACGGCTGGCGACAACATGACAGCCGACTTGGCTTTCGTTCAAACAATAAATTTGCCTTAGATTGTTTCTTATTCATAGGAGTAGAAATAAGAGGAATATTTGCGAGAGACGTTAAGGACAGAATGGAACTTTGAATTCGGTTAGCAGCTTTTACGAATGACCCATTCCCATCAAGACTGGAGGCTTCAACTCCTAGGACTTTTTCAAGTGCTCTACTGAGAAGAATGGTTCTGTATCAGTAAGAGCTTTGGAGTTATGGATCGCAAATGTTAATAATCTGAATAATGTCTCTGACATTCCTCAGGGTGCAGCATTTATGAGTTAAACGAATGAAACGATATTACGGGCACCTTTGCGGGATTGCCGGGCCGTGGGACCTGAGGTGTTCGGGTTTGCTGTCGACGAATCGATGAAATTTTGCGAAAAACCCTAGTGTAGAAGAAGGGAAAGCAAATCATATACCACGCTCTAGAATTATAGACCTGCGTAGTTCAGGCGGTACCTGAATAGATGGTAATTTGGTGATGTGTTCAGCTCACCTTGTTTAAACTTATTTCATTTCAAAGGCTTTTCCATAAAAAATTTCCCAAACTTCCGTATCCATGGCATGACAGCATAACAATAATGCAATGAATTAAACGTAATAACAGGAATGGGCTGAAAGGGTATATTTCATAAGGAAGGGTAATCCTTCTCTTCACAGCAGTTCACGTCCAGAAACCCACACAACCACCCGGACCCCCACCCTAGGGTAGGCGTGATTGTGCTCGAGATCCTCCCCAGAAACTCTACGTCGTGACCACCCGTACCACACGCACCATAGTCTCACGCAAAGCCTGAGATATACACACAAAGTGGAACGTCCTCCATGACTTAGCAAAGTTTCGGGTTCCGCTAAATTTGGCGCCGTCATATGATAAATAACCGTTTTTCAACGTACCCTCATCCACGGGAGAAAGGTGGGTAACTGAAAACCCATGTGGGAAGATGTACCGAGCCCAGTGGGCTGGATTGGAAAAGAAGGACATGATACAGATAATTGAAGGACTTATGGATAATTGAAAAAAAAAAAAACCCAGTTTTCGCTCTAGACACTGAAGGGCAAGTATATCCTGCCCAAACAGTATCCCAGAGAGCATCCTCTCTCGT
>JABUQX010068067.1:32500-35522 GCA_015478945.1 Trachelipus rathkii | reverse complement strand
GTTATTGGAGCGGGATTTAGGCATTGCAGCAGTTATTGCGTATGGCTATGCGTCAGGCCACGACCTATTGGGAGGGGGAGGAGGGGAATGATGTTGTAGATGTCATAGAATTTAGCTGGTGAGGAGTGTGGGAATTTTAGTCTGTATCGGGAGGGGTTGGAGAATATTTGGTGACATGGGTGGATTTAGGGTTTTCTGGTAGAATTGAGTCCCTACCATCTCCAGGTGGGTGGAGATAGGAAGGATGTAAGTCTCGTCATGTAAATGTTGGATGGGGGTAGTTTTAGTGCATCCAGTGATAATTCTAAGGGCGGTGTTTTGTGTGATTTGTAATTTTTTTGAGTTAGATTTTGACAGTGCTGGGAACCATGCGGGGGAAGCATAGTTTATATTTGTTCTAAGGAGTTGTTTATAGGTAGTAGTGAGTGTGTGTTTCCTATCGCTGAAGTTATGTTGGGAAAGGGTTCGGAGGGTGTTTAGTTTTCGTTGGGTTGATGAGGTGATTTGGTCGATGTGGGGGGAGAACGTCATGTGTGTGTCATAGGTAAGTCCTAATATTTTTGGGGTTTTGTTTACGGGGGTTATTGTTCAGGAAAACTATTGGGTGGATTGAAGATTGGTGGCGGTCGGTGGTTAGGAGAGTGATGGAGGATTTGAGGGGGAGGCGGTCATTCTGTTGGAGAGTAACCAAGTTTCTAATTGTTGTAAATATTCTTGGGTGTGATGAGTGGCTATATTTACATCTGGATGTTGGGAAATGAGGCTGATATCATCTGCGTATGTGATAAGTTTGGTGGATTGGTGTGTAGGGATATATATATATATATATATATATATATATATATATAGAGTATATATATATATATATATCATATATATATATATAAAAAAATATATATATATATATATATATATATATATATATATATATATATATATATATATATATATATATATGGTCCATGTTAATTGGGTTTCATTGGAAAAGAGTTATTTGGTCCAATTACGAGGATCTTGTTTAAAGTAATAAAGACTTTCAGCCAAGGGTTGACGGCATATATTGATATAATATTTACAGCTTTCATTTACCTTTAAAAATATATATGTATTGGATAATTATGAAAATGAAGACCATCCTATATGTTACTAGGCGGTAGAGCGTTCTTTTCTTAACTGAGTGGTGGCGACTCCCTGGCGGGTGGCGACTCCACCAAGTAGAGCGATTTTTTGAAGGATTGTGAGTGGAACCATGAAAGTTTCTACTATTGTTATCCGTTTTGCGAAAAAAAAAATAATAGTACATTCGGAGTTAAAAAATTATACGGTTTTTACAGTTTGCTATATATATTTTTTAGTTCGATATATATATATATATATATAAGTATAAGGGGTGGACTATATATATATATATATATATAGTTAAAGAAGTATATATATATATATATATATATATATATATATAGTATATATATATATATATATATATATATATATATATATATAAGTAGTAAGGGGTGGACTACTGGCAGCCAGAATGGCAGCCGGAAGTTGCAACCGGATGTTGTAAATGTTGCCAAGCAACATTTTGCAACATTTGGTTTTTCAAGCTTGACTTGTCAAGGATAGGGTTTTTAAAGTCGGTGAGACTGAATTTAAGGTCTGGAAGACCATTTAGCCTGAAATCTGAGGTTTAGCCCCCCAAAATCGGAGCGTAGCCCCCCAAAGTTGGCTTTTTGGTTCCTGGAAGGATTTAAATGATCGGGAGATAATTTTTGATGGTTCCAATCGATTTATCGTTTTTTTTATCCCTAAAACGATTTTTAAATCATTCTATGTGCTATGGTTGACTTTTTACATTGAAAAATATAATCGAAATAAAATAATTACTATAATATAATTAGCATTCGATTAATCGTGGTAGTTTGGTAGCCGGTTCGTCGTCCCCCTGTTTTGGTGCTTTAGAGTTATTGTATTCCTTTGAAACTTGGTATAGTATTAGATGGTATGGTAAACTGATTTCCGCCGAGTTTTGGTGTCGATAGGACCCCTTAAGGGGGTGTTGCCTCTTAGCGCCAAGGTCAAATTTGCCCTGGAAACTTGGGTTAGGCTTATCGTATCGGGCTAAAATTTGGATGCGAGTTATATTGTGACGTAATCTTTTCGTAGACGAGATTACGTCACCGTGCACCCTCCGTAGGGGGGCGCTTCTCCCTAAAAATTGAAATGGTCGTAGAAGGCTGAAATTTGGAGATGATATAGAGGAGTTATAAGTAAGTAGAAGAAATGCATGGAATGCAAAACAGAGAAAGAAGGAGGAAGGAGTCGGAGAAGGAGTCAGAGTTAGAGAATTTGGAGTCGGAGTTGGTACTGGCACCGGTGCTGGAGCCGGTGCGGTGCCGAGTTAATAAATATTCGTTTAATCCCAAATTGGTATCAAAATATATGTTTATGATATCGTAGAACTCGAATATATAGCTAACCCCATTTTAGGCTCCGCCCCCTTTTAGAAAATGTACGCAAGTGGTCATAGCATAAAATCATTTTCATGTTTTGAATTGATATTTTCTGAAAGGAAGCGGAGCCTAAAATGGGGTAAGCTAAAAAATATTTCAGGCTACCTCCTGAAAGTGTTAGGTGTTACTATTGCGTAATGTTTTATAATACCATTCATTACTGAAATTATTCGTTGGTCATTATGATAGTTAGGTAAGGTTAGGATGATTTTTTATTAAATATTACTATGCTAATGTAGAAAACTTTGTTACATTAATATATATTCGTTGGTCAGTATGATAAATAGACATGGTTATGATAAATTTTTGTTAAATATTACTATGTTAATGTAAAATTAACATTAATATGTTAGAGATATGCTTGAAAAAGTGTGAATAGGTTACGTTTTTGTATGCTATGTTAGTTACTTTACTGTTGTTAAGTATGGAACTTTGTTAATGTTAGCAGTTTATTCGTGCTTAAGGTATGTTAGGTCAGTCATTGTACATTATATTCTTGGTTCAGGTGA
>JABUQX010068067.1:20000-27500 GCA_015478945.1 Trachelipus rathkii | reverse complement strand
ATATAGTGATATGGGATAATTATTGGGTCGCGAGGTTACTAACTTTATGCGTTTTGGCTTTCGGGGTCGTGCGTGAGACTTTAAAAGGTTGAGAAAACGCTGGTTTTAGAGATATGCTTGAAAAAAGTGTGAATAGGTTACGTTTTGTATGTAATGTTAGTTACTTACTGTTGTTAAGTATGGAACTTTGCTAATGTTAGCAGTTTATTCGTGTGTGTGTGTGTGTGTGTGTGTGTGTGTGTGTGTGTGTGTGTGTGTGTGTGTGTGTGTGTGTGTGTGTGTGTGTGTGTGTGTGTGTGTGTGTGTGTGTGTGTGTGTGTGTGTGTGTGTGTGTGTGTGTGTAGCTGGGTGGGTGGGTCGGATATGGGGGGTTAGGGAACAAGGAGGGACTTCAGACAAGGTTGGAAATATCTTGCTAGAGCAGCGTTTCTCAACCTTTGAAGTCTCGCGACCCCCCCCCCCCAAAACGCATAAAGTTAGTAACCTCGCGACTTATATAAATAAATATATATATATATATATATATATATATATATATATATATATAAATATATATATATATAGATATATAGATAGTCACTATAGGTGTTTTGTATATATATATATATATATATATATATATATATATATATATATATATATATATATATATATATATATATATATATATATATATATATATATATAAAAAGAAAAGTATATATATATATATATATATATATATATATATATATATATATATATATATATATATATATATATATATATAATATCAATCTAGCTTCTAGTAGATGGGAATTTTAGTTTGAGGATAAAAAGTAGCACCAGGGCCTTTGACATGGAGAACACTTTATTATACTATCAACGTTTCGGAAAACACAGTTTCCATCATCAGGCTAAAATATATAGAACAATAATTACAAAACTAAAAAACTTAAGTGTAACAGGTATTTACAACTTATTAATATAAACAAAACAAGATAGTTCTATATATTAAACATTAATATTTAACGGTGTTATTATAAAGAATACAAATGAAGCGAGCTTGGAAATGAACAATAATCTGGTAACACTTTGGCTTAAATTTCTAATTATATACATCGAAATCTATATAACAATTCAAAAATTAACAATAGGACTAACTATATTAAATTGCAATAAATTATCAACGGACAGATTGAACTTGGAGATATCGAATAATACTTACAATTTAACGTTTTAAAAGGTTGGTATCGGACAAAATACTATGGTAACTCATTTGACGGGTTAAAAGAGCAGCAACTTGTATGGTCCGCTGTCACTGTTCAAAGAAGGTTTCGTGTTGGCAATGTGTAAGGTTTCTAAAATATGTAGGTTGGTTGTCGATTTTGCTTGGGACAGTATTGAAAAATTGGAAAAATTAAAGGGATGGTCATTATCGTGCGAGTGGTTTCTTATTGCAGAAAAGGTTGGAGAATTGAATGGTAGTTTTGTGCGGGAAGACACCCCCTTGTGTTCATCAACTCTCACACTGAGCTGGCGAGCAGAACTGCCAACATAGGCGGCATTACAGCCGTCACATGTGAATTTATAGATAAGAGATGAGCGAAGCACAGTGGGAATACCCTCTTTGTGATGGCAAAAGGAAGCTATTTTAAAGGACGAGTTAAAGGTCAGAATAATATTTAACTGTGGGAAAAAATTCATTAGACAGTGATTAAGGTCCTTACGTAGTTTTATATGGATGTGTTCGTAGTATGGTAAAGGTAAATAAAGTTTAAGCTTAGGGGCAGTGAGAGTCAAGAGTTTTTGATCAAATTTGGAGGATAACAATTCTTTTATGTATTTATGAATAAGAGAAGGTGGGAAAAAATTGAGTTTGAAAAAGTCTAGTAGAAAGTTGAAATCTAAGTGCATTAGGCTGTAATTGGATGTTAGATGAAAAGATCTGAAGATCAAAGTCCTGATACTATTACATTTAAAAACTAAAGGAATATGACTGAAAAAATTAATACCAAGGCCGGTGAATGTCTTTTTTCTATAAATGGAAGTTGAAAAATCTGTGGGGGACTTTTTTATAAAGATATCTAAAAAAGGAAGGGAGTTATTAATTTCATCTTCTCTGGTGAACGTTATATTAGGTAATTGGGAATTCATGTAATCAAAAAAGGGGGTGATTTTGTTTATGTTGGTAAAAAGCAAGAAAGTGTCGTCCATATATCTCTTGTAGTGTGAAGGTTTGAAGGAGGGGGGGCAGTTATTTAGCCAGATCTGTTCATAATGGATTAGGTAGGTGTTAGCCAAGATAGCACTTTATAATAACACCGTTAAATATTAATGTTTAATATATAGAACTATCTTGTTTTGTTTATATTAATAAGTTGTAAATACCTGTTACACTTAAGTTTTTTAGTTTTGTAATTATTGTTCTATATATTTTAGCCTGATGATGGAAACTGTGTTTTCCGAAACGTTGATAGTATAATAAAGTGTTCTCCATGTCAAAGGCCCTGGTGCTACTTTTTATCCTAAAATATATATATATATATATATATATATATATATATATATATATATATATATATATAATATATATATATATATATATATATATATATATATATATATAATTCCTTAATAAAAGATGCTTTTCGATGCATTAAGTATATAATTTTTATTTTATTAAGTATTAACTTTTTATAAATAACAACTGTGTAACATTTGATTATAAATATTTTATTTTTTGCGACCCACCGCGACCCACCGTATATCCGCTCGCGGCCCCCTTGGGGTCGTGACCCCTCGGTTGAGAAACGCTGCTATAGAGTGTAGGTTTAAAAAAAAAATGCCCGCAAACTATGAAAGGTAAAAATTTGGCTACTATTTAAAATAAAAATAAAAAAAATAAATAAAATATATACTAGCAAAATTGAATAAATTGTAAAAGCTTTGAAGAATGAAAGTTCTGTTCTGAGTTCTGACGAAGTAAAATCATGCATTATTTTTCTAACTTAAATTAACATGGGCAATAGCCGTCACGTTAGAAATTTGTTGAGTTCAATCTTCTATATACAAGGAAAGTAAACGCATATTTTTAAGTTAAATGATGTCCACCTAGCGCCGAAATTTAAAAAAAAAAATAAATAAATATAGAAATTAAATGTATATCAGTAACAAATTTTGATTATTTGGTGTTCTTACCAATCCTTTATTTTATTATAATGAAGTAGACTAATAATAATAATTAGTTGATTCCAGTAAAATGAAAATTAGAGGCCTAATTATTTTACTGTAGATTTTGTTTCAGAGACGATAATAATAATAATAATAATAATAATAATAATAATAATAATAATAATAATAATAATAATAATAATAATAATAATAATAATAATAATAATAATAATAATAATAATAATTAGATTTATGCACATTAAAAAAATCTCATGAATAAAACAAATATATTCCTGAGTATCAAAATATGATAGGAGGATGATTAACCTGAGAGAGAGAGAGAGAGAGGAGAGAAGAGAGAGAGAGAGAGAGAGAGAAGAGAGAGAGAGAGAGAGAGAGAGAGAGAGAGAGAGAGAGTATTTAGTTTTTTACCAGTAATACTTTCTCATGATTAAAATTATTGGACTCTGGTGAGCAGTTTAACTTTATTACGACTACAATAGAGAAATTCCATTTAAAGTATATATATTATGATATATATATATATATAATATTATATGATATATATATTAATATATATATAATATATACTATATATATATATATATATATATATATATATTATATATATAGATATATATAATATATATATATATATATATATAGTGGGCTAGTGGCCCGGATGGCATTCTCCCCGTGTTTGAGGGAGTGTGCCTTCTGAGCTGGCACCTTCCTCGTTCAACTTATCCCCTAGTCTTAAACTAAATACTTTTCCTCAGTGCTGAAGCCCGCACATGTCCAACCGATCCCGAAAAAAGGTAGCCGCTCTGATCCTTCAAAACTATCGCACCTATAGCTCTCACTTGTATTCTTATCTAAAATCTTTGAAACTCTTCTTAACTCTCATCTGAAGTCTCATTCCATTCTTCAGATCATCAGTATGCCTTTCGTCCCTCGAGGTCAACTGGTGACAGACTTTCCTATCTAACTGGATTTATGGTCTTCTTGCCCCTATGGACCAGTTGGGAGTCTTGCGTGGTGTGCGCTTGACATCTATACAAAGCTTTTGACCGGATCTTGGCACGTGGTCACTGCTCTCTAAGCTCCCTTCCTTTGTTTCCTCCTTCTCTTTGGCTTACTCTTGTCTAGTTTTCTCTCCGATGGCTCCTATTTCAGCACTCGTTGATGGAGCGACCTCTTCCTCCTTTCCTGTTAATTGTGGGTTCCGCAAGGTTCCGTTCTTCTCCATACTTTATTTCCTACTTTTCATCAACGCATCTCCTGCAGCTGTACTTCCAACTCTGTTCACTCTTTTGCATGACTAAACCCTCCACTCTTCTACTTCACTTCAAAATCTGCCCTCCCTCTTTGCTTTCTAGAGTTGCCTCTGTCATTCAGCTTTTCCGATTCTATCCTTGTCGATCTGGATGGGATTTCCCGTGGGGTCACCCGCAAACCTCTGTAAAATTCAACTCGTTAAAAACTCAACTTCTCTACATCTCCCTCTCAAAGCCACCTCCCAACTTCCTATTTCCTTCGACGGCTCTAACGTCCCTCCTGTGATTAACATAAACATTCTTGGTTTAACCTAAACAATAAATTGTCTTGGAAACCTTATATTTCAATGGGTTGCTAGGGGTGCCTCAAAGAAACTGGGAGTGCTGTTTAGGTTGCGCGAATTTTTTTCCTCTGCACAGCTGCCTGCGCGTGATATAAGCGGCCTTGATTCGCCCTTGTTAATGTAGTACTGTTCTCAACATGTTGGGGGAGGCTCCGGCTCCACCCTTTTATTGGATAGGTTGAGTCTAAAGCTAAGAGACTAATAAAATGTCCCCTACTTTCAAACTCCCTTGACCCTCTATCTCTGCGACCTGACTTTGGCGCCCTCTCTCTTTTCGTATAGGTACTACAACGATAGATCCTCAGGGGAGTTGACCACTCGCATTCGACCTCCATTGCGTCGCCCTTCGCAATACAAGGGTGGAAGGAAGATTGAATTTTGGTGAGTATGAGAAACCAGATTTGTTCGTTATGGTGTCCTCTTTCTTTCAGCTACTCTGTTCTGTGGAACTCTTGCTTTTTCTGTTTTTCCAACTGTATTTATCTTCCTCTCTTTTAAGCCCACGTCTGCGCTCACCTGAGAGATTTGCCTTAGACTGGGATTGGGTGGGGTTTCCTTGCTTTATTTTCCGCCCCCTCCTTGAAAAGGTCTCGGCCCATGAGTGTATATATATAATATATATATATATATATATATATATATATATAATATATATATATAATTTATATATATATAATATGGATATATATATATATATATATATATATATATATATATATATACTTTGGTTAAAGACCCTATGTTGCTCTTAGGTTATTTACGACAAGTACACATTTTAAAACCACTTTATTAATTTAAAAACATTAAAATTCTAATGCAAGCTTTCGTCTTAATGACCTTTTTCAAGCACAGACAATACGTGATGATCCATTGATTTTTTCTCTTTTGTGAATTCATCTGTTAGTAGGTTGATCTTCCAATAAACTTTTGTAGTAGGGTGATATTTGCATAATTTTGTTCTGAATTTTTTCTATTCTGTAATCTCCAGGACAGCGATTGTAGTTGGGAAGATTATATACACAGAAGACTTCTGTAATTTTTCTTTTATTGGTGTCATGTATGTTTCTGATGCTTGTCATGTTTTGAATGTTTATTTGGTGGTTTTGTGTTAGTCTATGATGTGTGAGAGCAGAATTTTCCTGGTGTGTATCAAGATCGTGTTTGTGTTGGTATTTCCTGCGGTTAAAGTCTATTGTTTCGCCATAATAGCTATTGTCACAATTGTTGCAGGGTATTTTGTAATACACACCAGAAAAATTCTGCTCTCACACATCACAGACTAACACAAAACCACCAAATAAACATTCAAAACATGACAAGCATCAGAAACATACATGACACCAATAAAAGAAAAATTACAGAAGCCTTCTGTGTATATAATCTTCCCAACTACAATCGCTGTCCTGGAGATTACAGAATAGAAAAAATTCAGAACAAAATTATGCAAATATCACCCTACTACAAAAGTTTATTGGAAGATCAACCTACTAACAGATGAATTCACAAAATATATCATTCTATAATCGTCTGAAACATTCTAGCTTACGTCATTGCTAAAACTCATAGAATATTTGTTAGCATGCATTCGAATTTTCCACAGACCTTATTTTCCATATTCGTGTTAGTTTTGCCCATTTTCTTTCCTGTTGGAAAATTTTCCCTATTTTTAATAATAAAATAGTTTTCACCTTAGTAAACTAAAATGGTGCCCAGTTGTTTTCACTCTGCCATCAAAGTATAGTACATGAATCTCAATAGCAATGAATAGACAATGCTTCTGTATATTTTCCACAGCTTAAAAAGCACTTTTAGCTAAAACCTTTCTTCATTGCTGCAGCACCATCATGTGTTGGCCCAATCAGAACGTCAATATTTATTTCAACTTTCGGAGTATTGCCTCCTCTAGATATTCACCTTTGTTGTGGAAGAAATCAATCTACAAATTCAAAGTTAGGAGCCAATTGAAATTCAATCAGCTGGAACAATTATTCTTGGGGTTGAACAAGGTGTAGTTCTCGGTGGATTTACTTTAGAAGAAACTTTTTAGGGTTGCATTCCAAACTATATTTTATCCGGAAATTTGTTCGATGATGCTTTGGTTCAAACTTTTTTTAACTTGTGACACTTTAGAATTCCAGAATGATCATCTCACATTTGATAAGTTATGGAGAATTAGTGATTCCGCAAACTTCGCAAACAATTTAAAAAGTTCTTTCTGCGTTATGAACCTCCATGATTATGTTGTTTTTCTGGAACAAAGAAATTTTAAAAGCGCTTCTCACTTGTGCCGAACTTTGGAGGTGAAATTAAAGCTTCAATGAGCTTAGAAGAAAATCAAGTATTTGTATCATCCACTGGGACTTTTTTGAGGTATGTTCCACTATTTACAGCATTTTTATGCGAGTTCGAATAAAAGACAAAGTGATGAACGAATCACTAAAACTAATTAATAATGAAAGAAATACCCATTTGAAATACATCAATTCCAGACCAGCAGTTTCCACATACTCCGACAGGCCCAAATGCATTTTCTTAGAAACTCATTTACTTGGGAAGTGGGTAAGTACTTTTGTGAAATTGAAGCCTGTGTCACGTGTAGCATTCCTACTACATCAGAACTTAAATTAAGAGATCTTTGTTCTCGTTCACATATCGATACAACTTACGAAATACGCGGTTACCACAACAAAAAGAAAAAATAGGAAAGATTTTTTCTTTTAAAATAG
>JABUQX010068067.1:2500-15000 GCA_015478945.1 Trachelipus rathkii | reverse complement strand
GAATAGGAACTTGATTTATTAAAATAATATTAAAAAGTGATAAAAACAACTAACATTAGCAATAGCAACTATAATAACTAAATTCATTTGGAAATTTGCCTTCCATATTTCTGTTCAAAAGAGGATAATTTTTCATGCTATGGGCGTACAGGATTTTCATTTATTTCAATATAGAATTATATCAGGGAACAGGCCAGACCATTATTACCTTGCCTGTGAGACGAACGAAAATTAATACGAAGAATCCACGGGAGAACGAACTTTCGCTCAGGCGAAAACATACGAAGAAATTTGAAAAAAGAATTTGGGAATACCCATTCTCTCTTTCTCTCTTCTCTCTCTCTTCTCTCTTCTCTCTCTCTCTCTCTTCTCTCGGAATGATATATATATATTAGGTGGTGAATATATGATATAGTAGAATATATATATATATATATAATATATATATATATATATATATATATATATAGTATATATATATATATATATAGATTTATATAATATATGAATATGAGTATATAATATATATGTATATATATATATAGACAAAGATTTACTTTGAGATGGCCAGTACTCAGTTTCTCAAAACGTACAATAAGCTATACAGCGAAAAGGAATACATGTTTGGAATCCTGGTAAAATATTGCTGGAATGCTGGTCAAATTTTAGTGCGGAAAATGTAAAAAAAAAAAAAAAAAAAAAATAAAAAAAAAACAATAAAAATTCTCCAAAAACTACATAGCTACAGCGAAAGGAATACATTTTTTGGATCCTGGTAAAAATTTTAGATAGGAAAATGTTAAAAAAAATTATGTTAATAATGACATTATACGGATTAGAGAGCCCATATTTAGAGACCTTTTATTGGAGTTACTCGTTAAAATAATAGACTTTCTATTAAATTTTGCTTGTTTTTTTTTTAATTAAAAATTACCCCAAGGGTATACCGTACCGATGGCAGGGTAGGTCGGACGGGAGATCTCTCGGCCTTCCTGGGGGAGCTACGGGGTGGGACTAATGCCCCCCCTCCGGGGAGGGCTCCCGAACCCCCGCTCTTTGGTATTTGGGTGTCGCGGGGGTTCCTCCGCCCCTCCCCTACGGGTATGGAAAACGTTCCCCCCCGTGTTCCCCGTCGGCTCGAGCCCCAACGTTGCCGGTATATATATATTTTACAAAATAATATATATAATATAGAATAAATATATTAGATAGAATATAATATATGTAATATATAAATATATGTAATATATAAGATAGTAATAACTAATATAGTAATATAGAGAGTATATATGTAGTATATATATATTACTTATGGTGCCCTGCTCCTAAAAAAAAAAGCCAATAATTATTTTATTTATTTATTTTTTTTTTTTACATGTGTGTCATAACTAAAATTTTACAAGGATTCCAAAAAATGTATTCCTTTTCGCGTAGCTATTGTAGTTTTGAGATATGATTTTTTTTTTTTTTTACAGTTTCCGCAATATTAATTTTGCCAGGATTCCAAAAATGTATTCCTTTCGCTGTAGCTATTGGAGTTTTTGAGATATGGATTGTAACTTGGCCACAAAGTAAATCTATGCCATATATATATAATATATATGTATATATAATATTATATATATATATATAATGAGTATAGATAGAGATAATGAGGATTATAGTATATAGATTATAGTAGATGGGTATATAGTATATAAATATATACTATATATATATATATATATTTAGAGTAATATAGTATATAATATCATCCTAGTCGCAAGATTTAATCTTCAAGGTACGCACTGAGATATATATATATATATATGAATAATATATATAGGCTATATATATATATATATATAGGATATATAGTATATATTAGTATATATTATAGTATATATATATAATATAAGTATATATACTAATCATATATATATATATATATATATATAGTATATATATATATATATATATAGGCCACTTTCCCGAATATATGTTAACATAAAAATGTTTTACAATCGAAAAATATCGCTTCGCAACCCTAGATCGTCTAACCATACAACTAGTAGGCGGAGCGGTATTTAACTTAACTCCAATAGAAGAAGAGAAAAGTTGCCACATGTTGCTTTACTTTTTTTATCATGTTAATATTTATATGTTAATTTTGTTTTCATGTTTTTTTTTTATATTTTATTAGAGGGCGTACGAGGCCGACGGTGGGACAGGAGGGAGGGACTCGTTGCCCCCCCCCCGTCGTCCCGCTGAGGCCGAGAGGGACCCTGAGTCTTTGACATCTTTGGCGATTTAATCTTGGGTATTCCTTTAGTTTTAAAAAAAATAAAAAAAAAACTTAATGGCAACTTGTCGCTCTATATTGCCTTTGAAATAATCGAAAAAATCGGAATTACATCGCTCGTTCGAATATATATCGGTTAACATCTTTTTAAAGCGAAAGTTCCTATAATATAAATATAATATATATATATATATATAATATATATATATATATATAGAGTAATATAATATATATTATATAGTAAGTGAATAGAGTAAGTATATATATATAGTATATATATATATATATATAAGAGAGCGAGAGAGATATAATGTTATTATATAATTCTTTAAGGGAAACAAGAAATATAAGAAAGATGATGGCAGTGATGAAAGGCAGAACAGATTACAAAAGGGTACAAATTAAGCGTCGCTCATTGTCAACTCCAATTTTCTACACGACTTCGTTTTTCGAAGATGCGTAATTTCCACGAGCTTTGTCATTTCGCATCAAGCCTTCGCCAACGAGAAATTGTCACGTGATCTTCCGCACGTGATTATTGAAACGTCACGCTTTACCTCTTTTCGTTATAGCGCTGCTATTGGACTAATTTCTCTTTTTTTTCCTGGTTCCATTCTTTAAAGTATCTTTTTTACCACCGCAACAATTACGCCCGAGTTGTTATTATTTTGAGCCTCTTTCATGTTGTGGGATTGACATTTCAACATATAGTATATATATGTATTAATAGACGATAGATATATATATATAATACTGATATAGATGAGTATATATATATATAGATAGGAGAAGATAAGAGAGTATATAATATATATATATATTATATATATATAGTAATATATAGTAATAGTAATATATTATGATATATAGTATATATAATATATTATATATAGATAGATATATATATATATATATGACAAATCTTTCTTGGACTCTTGCCAAAAACATCTCTAACAACTTCTGTAAATTCTGCCTTTCCTCCTCTTTATTCGATCTGATGGTATCTGTTGTAGATTCTCCAACTGAAAAGGCCAATCTCTTCGGCCTAAAATTTTCCTCTAACTCAACCCTGGATGGTTCTGGCATTCCTCTCGTCCTCCTTTGCTCCTAGTGCAGGATGATCGATCTGCGTTTTGCCTGTGTGAATTACATTTGAGGGTCGTGCTATGCGGCTCCTGAAAATCTGAGTGAACGTTGAAAAGAGGGTGGGACACTGGATAGGAATTCCTCGCCCAGTGTTTTGAGGGAGATGTGCTTTCCGTGCTTGAGCCCTTCGCCCTGCGATTCAACTGAATGATTCTCTATGTTCACAATACTAAACACTTTCCTCAGTGTGGAGCACGCAACAAATGTCCACACCAGTTCCGAAAAACAGGGTTAGCCGCTCTGATCCTTTAACTATCGCCCTATAGCTCCACCTTTTATTCTATCTAAGATCTTTTGAAACCCTTCTCAACTCTCATTTTCTTTAGATCATCTGGATCTCATTCACTTCTTTTCCGATCGCCAACGGCTTTCGCGCTCGAGGTCTACTGGCGATTAACTTTCCTATCTTACTGATTTATGTTTTCCGCCCTTAGGAACTACGGGGAGACTTGGTGGTGGCGCTTGACCATACCAAAAGTATTTGACCGGGTATGGCACGCCTCACTGCTCTCAAAAGCTCCCTTCTTTGGGTTTCTTCCTTCTCTTTGCTTACTTCTTTGTCTAGTTTTTCTCTCAAATCGCTTCAATATCGGCTGTTGTTGACGGAGCGACTCTTCTTCTTTTTCTGTCAAATTGGTTGTGTTCCTCAGGTTCTGTCTGATTTCCTTTACTTTATTACGTTACTTTATTCATTAATGATCTCTCTCACCGTGTAAACATCATACTCTATCCACTTCGTATGGCCGATGACCGACCCTTCATTCTTCAAACTCATTTCAATTCTATTCCCTCTTTTACTTCGTAAGAATTGCCCCTCTCGTCTTATTCTTTCCGATTCTATTCTCGCAGATATGGATAGAATTTCCGGGTGGGGTCGTACTCAACCGTGTGAAATCAATTCTTTTAAAAATTCAACTTCTACAAATCTACCTCTCTGAAACACCTTCCAACTTTCCTAACTCCTTCGACGGTATCGTCTCGTCTCTCACTGTTGACAATATAAACATTTCCTTGGCCTTAACATAAACAAAAAAATGTTACTTGGAGAACCTCACGTCCACAGCGCGTTGCTAGGGGCGTCCTCAAAGGAAACTGGGAATATCTGTTTAGACTGCGAGACTTTTTTTCTGTTCTCCTAGGTTACTCCAGCTATACAAGGGCCTCATCCGCCGTTGTATGGAGTACTGCTCTCATATTGGGGGGGGGGCATCTGGTTCACCCGACTTTTGGACAGGGTTCGAGTCAAGGGCCAAAAAAGTCTGAGTATAAACTGTTCCGTAACTTTCCGCTCATTTGACCCTGCTATCTTTGCGTCGCCGGAATGTTGGTGCTCTATCTCTTTTACTAGTGGGGTTACCGCAGCGGCAGGTGAGCTCGATGGAACTGTCACTCTGCGTACCACCACCTTTACGACGCCCGGGTAGCACAAGGAGGTACTGTGTCTGCGCATGAGTTTTGTGTGGAATTGGTAACTCCAGGCTAGTTCGCTGCGGTGCTTCCTTCCTTTCCTGCCCCTCTGTTCTGGTGGAATTCTCTTCCATCTTCGTGGTTCTTGCTGAATTTAAATCTCCTCACGTTCAAAGTTGCGTTTCTTCCATCTGCGTAATTTTGCGTTAGATTGGTGATTTTCCGAGGCGTGTTAACACCCCCTCCTTGAATAGGGGCTCCTCCGTGGTGGTGGTGGATGAGAATGAAAAGCTGTAATATTTAGTTTAATATAGAGTATAGTATATATATATATATAGTATATATATATATATATAGTATAATATATATATATGAGTATATAGTATGTATATATTATAATAGTAAGTAATATAATATGAATATAGTAATAGTAGTATTATATATTATTGAGAGGTGTGTAGCGGATTAGTGCATTTTCCCTATCCGCGGATGCGGATTGCGGAATGCGGAGTAGTAAAAATCACTACAGACCGCGAGGTTGCGGGAGTGCGAGATAGGCGGATAGTTAAGTTTTAGGGGTTACATAGCCACAGAGACTTAAGTAGTTATAATATATAGTATATATATATAATAGATATATATATAATAATATAGTAGTCAGGATATATAGAGAGTAAGAGATAGATATAGTAATAATAGATAGATATATAGATATATAGTATATAAAGTAGAATAGATAGTGAAGTATATAGAGATAGATGAATTATAGGTAGAGAATAGGATGTATATAGATATATTTATATATATAGTAGAGATATAGAAGAGATGATATATATGTATATAAGAGTATGTTATGTGAAGTAGAAAATTTTAGATTGATATAGAGACGATATATAGTAAGATAGAGTAAGATATAGAGATAGATATATAGTAGCATTAGATAGAGAGATGAAGAAGATATGAAGAGAGAGAGATATAGAGTAATGAAGGATATATAGATAGTAAGAATAAGAGAGAGAGGTAAGGTAGATAGAGAGAGTATATAATATATATATATTATATACCCTAAGTTTTACTGCGCAGGACGCTTGGACCCAACTCTTTGCACCCCACAAACCTTTTTCACCAAGCCTCCACCAATTTGGAAAGGTTATATATTAAGCTTGAATTAATAATTCTCAATTAGATTGGTTCAAAAAACAAAAGCTTCTAAAGCCCTTTCAGGGGAGAGTTTGCTTATCTTTCGTCGTAAGTGAGATCTGCACCACTGAGAAGAGGACGCTCAACTAGACTGACACGATTTATAGGAGGAGGGAGAAGAGGAGTGACATGCTAAGAAATATCCCGTGACGACTTCTGCAAGATGTGGAAGAGAAGAAGACGTATTTACAAGAATGCATTCCACGAAAGACCGTGAGATCTTTATTCTGATTCCGAGGACGTTTATTCTCTATGTTTGATATTCTGTCGGATAGAGAAGGATGATAGAAGTAGTAAGTGTTATGACACCTGACTGAACAGAGACTTTTCATCGGCTGTTAGAGACAGAAAAGAACGTTCATGAGAGATTCAGCAATAATCAGAGGCTAGAGATGGTAATTGCGTGGTACTGTTTGTGTGATCTGATTTGAGCTTTTTTATGGGCATGGGAGATGGTGATATTTGCATGCCTTTAGCAAGCATATCCATCACATAGGCTCCTAAGAATTAATTGTGAACCCTCGTGGAGAGATAAAAACAGAGTGTGTTGCAAAGAAATAATATGAGATATTTGTGATCTAGGATTTAGAAAGTTGCGTATTGTACAGCATCATCGTTTGCAGATTTTGAAAATCTTGAGAATACTGTCTTCGCAGAATGCATGAGTAGCGATGAGATCTGTCGAGATTCTTCGAAAGGTGCGCACACTGTGCATGATGGTAAATAGATAGAGATATAGTAGATGAGAGAGATAGATAGAAGAGAGAGATTGAAGTAGAGAGAGAAGAGAGAGATGATAACGAGAGTAAGATTTATTGATAGAGACGATTATAGATGATAGATAGATAGAGAGAGAGAGGATAGAGAGATAAGAGAGAATAGATAGTAATTATGAGAGAGGATGAAGATAGAGAGTTGTTGATCGTTAAATATATATTTCTTAATTAGGATCTATAAATTAATAAGTTGTGTTTTTAAAAATAAAAAACTTTATGTGAAATAAAATTCATTAATTGTTAATATAAAATAAATATGTATCAAATATTAGTTAACATACAGTAATAAACAAAACTACAGAAACAACATCTTTAGTGATACATTTAAAATGAATTTTATCATATAACTATTGATTAAGTTATTTTCTCTTTTATATGGTATAAAATATTTTTATCATATTATTTTTTATTATAATAAAACCTATTTTCTTACAAAGAACGTAAGAATAAACAATTGATAATCATGACCCGAAATTAAAAAGTAAATTATAATTTAGTTATTTGTGTGTCTGGTGATGCGAGTGATGCCATATCCAGAGCATAGTTCGACATCATTGCGGACTATTACTCCGCAATCAAATCATAAATTGACTTCTATCGCCGCATGCCGCCTTTATCTACGCATCTCCAGACAATAATAATAGTAAATTTATCTTATTTTTAATGGAATAAGCGTGAATAATAATATTATACTAATTTTTTTTATAATTAATTAGTAAATTAAATATAGTGATTTCTAAATACTTAATTAAATATAAATTTTTTCATTGTTTACCTTAAGCAAAGTTATATTTATACAACCTTAAATATAAAGTTATATTAATAATTTTTCCATAAATCTCCATCAAATAACATCCCTTGCACTGAAGAGATTAGTTTTTGCAGAATATATAATTTTGCATAGTCTGTAGGATTCTCAACTTATCCTCTTGAAAATAAACACACACAATAAGAGTGTGACTTTACGCTGACATTACGATCGCGATTGATGGATCATATGGTCGGTTTCTTCACAGTGGGACATTTTAGAAGTAATTTAGTGATACTTTATATATTACTCATGCAATTAGAAGACCCGAATATTAAATTTTAATTGAAAGATAGTATTAAGCCTTATGTAATATATATCAAATAGCTTCATAAAACATACTTAAGTGGATTATGATCTCTAGACAAATTGTAGATTCCTCATATGACTGCAAAGAATAGTGATAATCTAGTGCTTAATGACTAGATAATTAAAAGTAAAGGTAACTCTTTTCAAGATAGTCAGTGTACTGATCTCACCTCTGATGTATTATTCGTTCTTTTTACTTATATTTTCAAATTATCTGACACTATGATACTCGATTGACTGTCAAATTGAGCGCGACATATTTACGGTCAATAATCATTTTCGGGATCCTATATGAATATCGTAATCCACAGGTCCTATAGATTTCTTAATACCCTGTAGTTTAATCGACATAGGGGGAGTTTAACAGACATAGTGACTTAAGATCAGAAAATTACCTTTTCAGTGTTTTATATGTCTCAATAGTAGTGTAATAATGAACTGCTAGAGCAAAGGTTCATAGAATATATTTTATACATCTGAGTCCTCGTCATTAAATGAAAGTAGCGAATAAGCCTTACAGAATTTAACAGAACATGTATACCACAGTATTTATACCAAAAATCTCTAGCGATATACCTATCATGTTCGCTTGATATGTCCTCGTTTTGGATCTTTAGAAGCTCGTTAATGGATTAGTTCACGCGAGTCTCTCGATAACCACTAGAGATGGGTGTCAAGAAAAGATACTATACTCGAGCAAAACTATGATCGTACTCATTAACTTGCTACCACTATAATAACAAAACAGCCTATGATTGAAAATTTATAATACAGAACTCTGGCATTAGAAAAAAAATGGGTCCATTGGTTTAGTGCTACTCAATGGTGGAGTCGCCTTGGACCAACGTTCGCCGGAATTTATATATGTCTGAAAATAGAAGTTAACAAAATTCTCAAAGAAAATCTTTTGACCCCTACTTTTACGTGAGATACGGTGATGACACTGTGTTATTTTTAAAACAATTTTATTCACTAACTTCAGACAAATATGTCAAAGTATAAATATGTAAATTATGACTTTTTCCACTGAGAACTACTCAGAGAATTTGTCTAGAGGCAATATATCTAATTTTATTTCAATTGTAGATGTGAACACCGTTACAAGAAGTGAGAGCTCAAACGATGGCGTGCACGCATAGTGTGACTAATTTTCAGTCATCGGTCTAGATATAAATTTACAACACCGCAGAATAAAAAGGGAGAGATATAGCATAGACATTTCTCCCCTGAACACAGAATGAGCACACCTCTCGCCTATAAACTCTCAGAATGCCTTTAATGAGTTATTAGTAAAAGCACTTGTACACATGAGACTCTCTGCAAACAATTAATAACTACTCTCCAATCATAGATTGGTGAAGCTCTTTTATAAATAGAAAATATTAAAAGATAATTATGTATAAGCTAAAACTAATCTAATATTCCAAAATGGTTTCCTCAATAGGTCTTGAAGGCTGGGTAGAAAGAGATTCTGATATGATCGCTTGCTCAATATAAGAGTGTTAGATTACCACTGAGTTTCGCGCGCAGATCTCTAGAAGTAACCAACAGAGGAAGTACAGCCTAATTTCTAGTACAAGAGGCGAAAGTGGTTTGGTTCAATATACATGGAAGAGGAATCCGAAATATTGAAAATCATTATATTTATAAGAATAACATATATAAATAGTGAAAAATTAAATGAACTCGCTATTAGAAGTTAACTATGCAGCCAACATAAAGTTTTCTTTTTAGCTTTTTGCAGTGTGTCTCAGTTGATATTAACCATCTATCTGTAGTTGAGTATATATCAAAACGTGTACGTATGTACCTATTCAATTGCAATGAGGAGTGTATGTAACGCCAATACTTTATCATTGGCTTATTAAACTTTCTCGTATAGGCATAACGATATGTTGTTAGACACTCAAATGTACAAACATTAAGATACACGCCATATGCAGGTAAAGAACTAAAAATCACTCAATTAATGAATAAATAGTAAAATAATGTCTATTAATAAATTTTGGAATAAAAAGATAATGGAAATTTTCTGATCTGTTTATATAGACTAAGCGGTATATATAGAGTCTACTTTACTTATATATAAAGAATATATATTAATGAACCGGACATTGTATAAAATATAAGCGTAAAATATTGTTGCTCGAAGTAGCTAAGACTCTTCTCAATGTAATTTACTATACAATGTAACAATAAGTCACAGACGATAATCACGGCACATACCGACATCCTAGATTTATCAAACTTCACAGTTATATTGTTGCAGTTTTATTTTTCTATAATCTTGCATAGTGTTCTTAGAATCGCTTACTGTTTGATGTTAGTATTTTGTAATAAAGATATCTATTGTTCACCTAAATTCTGTAATTTTTGGTATTACCTCGTCATCTTAATAAATAATAAGTCAAATCCTTAGTGAATAAAGTATGTATATCTCAACGTGAGTGGACGATAGCTTGGATAATTCATTTTTTAAATTATATTTTGTTTTATTTCAAAGATATTGTATCCTAAAGAAATAGGGTAATGATATCCAATATTTTTGCTCGGGCGTTACTAATTTTACTGACCCTACCCCCCCTAAAATGATACCATATAAATTCGGTAAATTATTCTAGCGTATTTATTTGACTATGTAAACACCATAAATATTTATGCTTATTTTTGCTCTCTCTAAAAACTTGTTTTCAATATTTGTTTTCTTATTATAGGGAACTGATAGTCTATATCTTTCTCAATAGAAATTTTTATAATATTTCATAAAATCCATCTTTTTGAACTATTTCATTATTCAAACTTACAGATTTTTATATGCGAAATGACTTCAAATCATTGAATAAGCATTAAGTACATGGTTACTCATATTACCTTTTACTCAATTAAATTACTGATTAGAATATTTATTCGAATTTATTTTATAAAATGAGTATGGTTGTTGGAGTACGCCAAGCACTTTGGTTCTCTCAATCTCTCAATATACACTCATTTGTTTTTTGGAATTGAAAAAGTATAGATATACACGCATATCCGCAAATATAAGATCTATATGCGGATTTTGTGTCTTGGTATTGCGATATGCGCCCGAGTTAATTCATGCAAAAAAATGATAGTGGGCATGCTCTCGGTCGGTGCTCTGCCGACAGATTGACAACTTCCTTTTTAACTTAGATAATTTATTATGTATATGCAATATAAGGGTATATTCATTTTCACTAAATTTTACTAAAAAATATTTTATTGAAATTTTTTTTAATAATTTATATGTATTGAGTAATAATCAAAATAATAATATTAATATCTTAAGTAAATTATGATGTCATGTCTGCCCGTTAACTAGTATATACAAGTCTCACTGAATAATAATATGAATGTTGATTCGGTATATAATTAGAGTAGATAAAAAATAAATATATTGAAAATTTTTCACTTATTTCTCAATTTATAAATATATAATATCAATGTGGAAAAGTGTGAGTGCGCTAGAGTGTACATGTCTCATATATCAAAATCACAAGAAGATCTCGGCAGGAATGTTTCTATACGGCGTAATTATTTGCGTGAGATGTTGATTTTAACATCCGGCGGGGTAATGGATGCGGATGCGGATGTTCCCATATCTAAATGCATTATTTCATAAGTTATGAAGATGAATATATCTGACAAAAAATATCTGATAAGTTGATATGAATAAATAATGTACTCAAAAATAATGAATGATTTTTAGAAAATATTTAAATTCTGATAAGAATGCGCCATAGTCACAGAAAAAAAAACAGGATATAAATCAAATAGTCTTTAGAGGGCAAAAAAAAGCTACAGTTTTGGTGTTTACTATATTTATATATAATATAGGGGTCAAAAAAATTTAGGCTGAAATTATCTCACGCATTTATATGTCCATTATATTTAGGATATGTAATGATGTAAAATATAAATGTGGGCTCAGCTCGCCTAGCTCAAAGGATTGAATGAATCCCATTCGAGTTTAAGCCCATCAATGTACTAATAATGTAATAAGGGTAAATAATTGTGGTACCTCAGTAGGAATTTTGTGAACGGAATCTGGTGGACCAACAAATTCTATTTAAGACAAGAATACGCCTAATCCTTTATTGTTTATCTACATATCAATAATATATTCTCAACTCCAATAAATACTACATCACTTCCTTAAATAATGAATAAGAATGGATATTAATTTACAATTGGATATATAATTAATATTAAATAATATAACATTATTATAATTAAATAATAGAGTTTAATTTAGGAATAATTAACTAATTAGAATGAGATGATAGGATTAGGCATTTAGAGTGGATGTAATTGATCATATTTTTCTCTGTCCAGATTTCTCTGCTAGAGTCTGTGTGTCTCCATATATTATCATTAAACTATGCATTGTAGTCCAGACCATTTGCTAAAGAGTACACTTTTCAGCTATTTCGGCCTAGCTGCAAAGTTGGAAGGACACGGGTCCAGATGGATAGTCTCGCCTCATGCCGTCTTTTCTCCAAACGCCCCAGGGTCTCCTCAAGTAATTTAAGTTATTGTGCGTGTGTTCTCGCCT
>JABUQX010068066.1:12500-20000 GCA_015478945.1 Trachelipus rathkii | reverse complement strand
ACTTGTTTTTAGTTCACATTCCTTTCGTACAGACACTCCTTTGCTGACTCATTCATCATTTAATTTGTTCTCAGACCCGCTTAACCAACAAACTATCATTCACCACGTTCACATAATCAAACCACCTTAATGCACTTTCATTCATTCTATCATTCACGCCTTTTCACCCACTGCACTCCTACCTAGTACTCCCATTCTTCATTTTATAAATTTTCCTTTCAAATTACGCTCGTTTAAGATTGTCTATTTGAACACCCTACACCTTATATAAACTGTAGACCTCATCTCCATACCATAGTATCGCTAGTATACAGTACAATAATACAAGTAATATATATAAAGAACCCTAGCCTTCGCAAGACTTAGTCCCTTTGCATTCAGCAAAGATTTAATTGCACCAGCCACCTAATCACCATTCACCAATTTACTAGTATACTCAGCATCATCTGTTCTCTTTTCATCCAACATATAGCATAAATATAAGTTCAAGTATTTTCTATTGCACACCCACGCAGCATGATTTCAGACTAAATTCTCCTCACCCTCCCACCATAACCTTGCTTTCATCTACATTTACATTCAAACGCGTCGTTTTACACGCCATGCCAAATCCCTCTACCAATCCTTTCAAACTTTCTTTTGATTCCCCACATGAATTCAAATCATCTGCACACAATAAGAAAGCCACCCTCCACTCTATTACATTATCCATTAGCCTAACACCCTCCCATGCAAGCCCTGCCTTTCATCACCACATCCATATAAAAGTTAAATTCCGTTGAGACAACACAACCCTGGATCACTCCACTATTAATATTAAACTATTCAAGATTCTTCAATTTATTCTTACACACGCTTTATTACCAACATTCATTCTTTTAATTTCATTCAAAAACTAACTACTAAACAACAATATTCATTAAGACCGCCACCAGAGCTTTAATATTAATTCGTCAGTCGCCTGTGGGTACAGTCATAAAATCCTAAAAACGTTTCCTCCTTCTCTCTATCTTTCTCATTATTTGTTCAATGTAAAAATTTTAACCTTGTTCTTCAACAATCAACCCTTTAGTCACTCGGCTCACTTTTTCAAAAAAATACAACCATAATTCTTCCTTGCAACACTCAGTGGACTAATTCTCCTGCAGTTTCTACAGCTCAACTAATCACCCTTGCCTTTACACAAGGGTACTATCACGGCTATCCTCCAGTCCTCCAGAACTTACCACCCTCTACAATCCTTGTTGCACAGCTTCTTTATATCTAGGAAACCACAATCCTTTACCTACATATCTTGATAATTTCACCAGTGATTTCATATATGCCTGCTGATTTACCATTCTTCAACTTTCTCATTCTACCTATTACCTCCTCCACACTAATTACTTCATCAACAAAATACCTACTTTTTCTTACATCATCAAATCCAAACACATTATATACATACACACACTCATATAATATATTTATTACTATTAATATAGATATATATATATATAGATAAATAATAATAATATATATCATATATATATATATATATACTATATCTCATACACTATACATATATAATAAGCACACAATAGATATATATATAATATATATATATATATATATAAATATATAAATATATATATACTATATATAATTATATATATATATTATAAACACATATAAAACTATATATAATAGATATAATATATATAAATATAAGAAATAATACTAACCAATCATAACACCATCTCCACTCAAAACATTAATACAGAACATATCATACCTATCCATACACTGATAACACTCAACATATACCTAATACTTTATCAATACATCCATCATCAATCATATATAATACCCCCCTACATATATACTCTAATCTCACCCACCTACATATATAATAAACTACTACCATATTAATACAATTATAAATAAATCAAACACTAATACTAAACTCACCTACTTATACAATATATACCATATATATACATATATATAATACTACTATATACTATCATAATATCAATAACACACCTAACTAATAGATATAATAATACTATTATATATATATAATTAGCATAACACCCCACAACCAAGTGCAGAAGCTGAATAGATTAAGGTCAGATTCTATCCATTCACACAGTTGTAATAACCAATTATGTTGTCCCGTGAGGAGGCCAATTCCGTAGTTGCCTGAGTGGTGGGATGGTCTCCTTTCTGGTCAGAAAAGAAGAAGCTCGGCCCTCTTGAAGGCGAAAGAAGCTCAGTCTCTTTGTAGGCCAGAAGAGGGGCCAGCCTCTTCTGGCAGCGAGGAAGACAGCCTCCTTTAGTGCCAAGAGAGCTGCCTTCTGTAGCCAAGAAAGTGCTGAGTGTCTTCTTCTTCTCTCACCCGATAACAGAATCCTTTTAATTGCTAGACGAAAGGCTCGAGCTTAGAATCATCTCTTTTCCTGCTAGTCCGATAAACTCCTCTCTCGCTACTCGCACTACAACTACTCTATCCCTGCGCTCTCTCATCAGTCTCTCTCTCTCCTCTCGTACATCCTCTCTCATCTCTCTCTCTCTCTCTCATACTCTCTCTCTCCGTAGATAAAACATGCTACAACCATCTATGTCTGCTGTTAATCGAGATCTAGTTAAAAAACGACTTTAATATCCACTAATTTAACATGGCTTTTCGCACACATATACGCTTAAAACTTATTAATAACAGTTAGTGTGTCGAAAACTTCTTATTTAACCCATGATCTACATTGCAATTTTTCAATAGGACCAAAAATACTTTCTGCTTCCAGATAACAAATTTTGTCAGCATTTAAACTATATGAATAATTCAAAATATCTTCTAACGTGCTACAAAACATATATATATATTCATACAAATCAACCAACACTTGTCGTTAATAAAGACTAAAATACTTTTATCAAAATTTTATACCAAAAACAAACGGATACATCATATCCAAAATATTAAACAGAAAAGAATAAATTGCACTACGTAGAGTTCACTAAAAAAAAAAACATGTTCTGGTGCACTAACTTCCATATCTTCTTATGTTAAGTTTTTTTTAAAAAACCCTTTCAAAAGAAATACCAATTTTTTTTCATTTAGTTGAATTAGAATTCTCTACGTAAGTTTGAATTAACATTCAAATAAAAAAATAAACATAATATAAAAACTAATATATACTTCCACATATATATCTCCCCCGTAATTTTAAGTGTAATATGATCATTTTTACTATCATTACCATCTTTTAAAAGGCCAATTAACATATTTCAATTTTAATCACCTTAATATTTTTAAAATAACATTTTAAATTCATTTACTATATATTATATTATATAGCTATATATTATCTTAAAATATATTAATAGAGTATAATATATATTATTATACTATGTGTTGTGTGTGTGGGTGTTGTGTCTGTGTGTGGTGTGTGTGTGTGTGTGCAATTTAAAATTAAATCTCAAATTAGAGTTATCCTTCATTAAAGTCTGAAATTCATCATGAATAAATTTCAAAAGTAACAAGGGATAATTTACTTAATAATGAATAATATCTTAGATTTATAGGAACAAAAAGCAAAAATAGTTTTCTATATTAAAGTGAGAATTATTAAATTAATTTTTTTCACACAGAATTAATTACCTGCAAATTTGTCTGAAAAACTTCGAGTTGTTGTCGCTCAGACATTTTCTAACAGGGAAAAAGTTTACAACTGTCTAAAAAATATCTTTAAAGTTTCTTCACAATAAAGATAACGTCAAGGAAAACTTTGGTTTCGTACCTCCAAAGTTTAGTGTAACTTGAAAAGTTTTTTTTCCTTTAATAAGTTTGGTAAAAGAATAGTATATATATAATATAATATTGTATGCATAAAAGTATATATATATATATATATGATATATAAAATATATATTATATAAATTATATTATATAATATAGATATAGATATAAATATATATATATATACATATATATATATATACAATATATAATATATATATATATTAATTATTATATATATATAATATATATATATATATAAATAGAATATATATATATATATATAATATATATATTGTTGCAAAAAGTATATAATCAATAATATCATCCAATCATGAGATGTTGCTGAAAAAAAATTATTGCCAGTAAAATAAACTGAAAAAATGAAACTGGAAATACGATTACGCAGATTTGGCTAATAGAGGGTTGATGTCTTAAGTGAATAATTAATATTTTAACTTGTATGATTAGTGAGACTGATGATGAATGATAAGAATTACTTCTAATTATAAAGCTGAGAAGGATCTCATGTCTAACACCTCAGTCCACTCTCCATTGATTTGGGAATTTTAATTTAAGTAATCTCTTTTTATTTTGTTAAGATTGAAATTAAGAATTAATTTTCCAAGACTATGTGGAAAAGAACTATAAGTCCCGTAATAAAATTGGAACTAAACCTTAAAACTGAAACAAACCAAATAAAGGAATATTAAGTATGAAAGATAGAAGTGTACAAATAAAACACTAATTACATTAATTCCAAGAATAAAGTAACTAACGACTTATCTAAGTTCTGTTTTTTTTTCTTATCGTGTATAGCAATATGTTATAAAATATACTTATCGACTAGAATGCTATTATATTGTGCCTCAGACAAATATTACGAAATTTGTACTCTAAAATATTTCGGAGACTTTTAACTTCTTCAATTTATAACACTTTTGTAACAAAATAAGAAATGAGCAAGATCCTATAATTCTTTTATCAATAAACTATACAACATTGCTCTCATTACTTTTGCTATTCTTGGATATACTTAACTTTATTAGCTTCCTCTAGTGCTCTAAACCTTGCTCTAACCATGCTCTCACTATTCTGCCATCTCCTGACAACGACTTAAAGTAAGATTAAATATATATATATATATATATATATATATATATATATATATATATATATATATATATATATATATATATATATATATATATATATATATATATATAATATATATATATAAGCTAGAATGCACTGCGTTTGAAGGGACAATTCAAAGGTAGTTGAAATAATAGATAAATGTAGTGTGCTGCAGACTTTACCTGTTTAGTGCGTGTAGTGTTGTTGTAAGCGGTTTATTCTGAGGTTAGAGAGTTGGATCGAGAAACGATGGTACAGTGAAGAAAGACGTGTTTCAACGGACAGTTCATAACAGCAGTGTCTAATGTAAAAGCGTTATAATAAACTGTGACGTAATAATTGGACGGGTATAGAGATATTGGAGAGAAATAGTGAGAGCAGGAGAGAATTGATAATACAAAAAACCCTAGTCTTCACCTTTTCAAGGAGATCTGTGTAAGTGAAGGTAACTCAGATGTGTGAGGGAAACAAACCTAGATGTGTGAGGCATACTCCATGCAGGGTTAAACGAAGACTCTATAAAAAGGAAGAAATTGGAGTGGCGTTTAGAAATTCTCAAGGCGCTTCAGAACTCCCAACCTATAAGAAGCTTGTCCAGAAAGAGAAGTATTGTGAACCTTCCAATTTATATCACAAGAAAAAGAAACACCAAGATCATTATTGACACATAAAGGTTTGAGTAGTGTGTTTTCAAAAGTACTGCATTTTGTGGCAGATAATATCGAATGGAAATATGAAGGAACTGAAATTATCAGGTATTGAAAACAACTTTGTTCTAAATAACCTAGTTAGAATTTGAGAAAGATCAAGGTTTACATGCTCCAAGGTTGCCTTTCTAGCGGAAGCTAATTTCTGTTGGGATTGACGTCTTTCAAATAAAAAAGGTAAATAAAGTTGGTGTCTTCAGCATAGGAGTGGATAAGCGAAGAAATTATAGGGAGAAGGTCATTAATGTAAGAGAGAGAGAGAGAGAGAGAGAGAGAGAGAGAGAGAGAAGAGAGAGAGAGAGAGAGAGAGAGAGTGATGATGATTCAAAACCAAGAGGAACAACCCGAGACCCAGAGAAAGAGAAAGAGACATCTTGAGATTTCAAACAAGAAAGAACAAACTCACTATAAAATTATCAGAGATCCAATGAGATGCAATACAGTGGCAATCTACAAAAACTACTATAGAACGTCCGGAAGAGTAATCAGAGAGATAAGGAAATCAGAGAGATAAGGAAAGTTACTGAAAGAGAGAAGTCCAGATAACAAAACTTTGTGTCAGATTCTATCAAAGGCTATCGATATGACTAGAGCCACAGAGAAAAACCGACCGAAATATCTAAGGGTATAGGACCAAGGATAAGAAAGAAAAGAATATTACGGTTAGAAATTCAAACTGGCGATCAGAGATAAGGCTAGAATAATGATCATTCATTCAAATTTTTCAGCCAAGGACAGATGCGAAAACTTTAAAACAGAAGTTAAGGTTTGATAGGTTTGGTTGTAGGGGTCTCCTTCTTTTCGGCACAGGCTAATGAGCTGTAATGATTCCAGCAGAAGAGAATTAAAGCACAAATATAATCTGAAAGCGCAAAGACCAAAAAAAGATACCATAACTGGTAGAACCAACTCATCGAAAAGCAATTTTTAGAACCACAAGCAAAGCTACGATAACCCATCTGGACACAGATACAAAACGCCCTTATTTAAAAACTGATGAAGAGAGAGGCAAGACATAAACATAACTTATAAGAAATTACACTACTTAAGACATAATAGTTAAAGGTGGATGGACAGAAGTTGAAAAAAATTACCATGAAAAAATCAGATCAGAGACTGGAATTATGCATACAAAGGTATTGAAGGAAGAGAACCTCAACCATATCAACAAAAACAAAAGTATAAAACTTACAGCTTATGCTATACAAACACGAAACACAAAATATTGAAGAAAGAAAGAGGAATGTCCAAAGTTAGAGTTGACAATCCTTGAGAAATGGAAGAAAGAGAAAGAGAAAGATGAACCATCACAGTTACTAATCAATTTTCATAACTAAGAGAAAATTAGTTCTTTAAATCATTCAAAAAGGGAAAATAAAATAATTTTGCAGAGATTTCGAAGGATAAAATATAAACCTAACCATGAGCGTTTCCTGGAATAATTGAAGCACTACGGTAATTCCGAAAGCAGCGTCCATGTGGTGAGTAGAGCGAGACAAGCAGAGTTAAACCAATGATTCTTAGATTTAGTTTGACGAATAGAATTAGAAATGAACCTCTATGCCAAAGAGACCCCTTTCCCAATGAAGCAAGTGTTATTTTATGGGATGTCAAAGAAGTACGACCACAAGTCCATACGGTTTACAGGTTGCAGCACCAAACTGTCCAAAATGTTTCTCCGACGTATGAGGTAAAACTTGAAGAGGTTTAACAGGATACAATGAAAGGAAGGTGATCGGTGGAACCAAGAGGAGAAAACAGTTTATCAGAATAAGGAGAAAGATTAAAGTTTAAGAAAAGATCGAATATGATGGGTTCATCTCCAAGACGATCAGAGATGCGAGGAATGAGCTTCACCAACTACTCGAGATCATT
>JABUQX010068066.1:0-5000 GCA_015478945.1 Trachelipus rathkii | reverse complement strand
ATATATATATATATATATATATATATAATTATATATATATATATATTATTTCCTATTTTGTCTGCTACAAATATCAAAGACACTTTCGAGTACATATGTGAACCTCATCCGAAGTATAACCATTGTAATTGTAAAGTTGATCATCATTCGAACTCATGATGATGAGTAATATTGCTAGAGAAGATTTTTATGGAAATGTTAATTAGTGTGACTTGGAGTTAAATTTAAACTGCTGAGGAAAGAAGATATGGTTGTCTAGATCTAATAGAGTTGAAGTATTTTTCTGTATGCTGATGTAGGAAAGGTGTCACCATTTCTTGTTGTGAGCATATCTTCTGGAAAATAAATATTTAAAATATGACAATGCTCAGCTCACATTTTTTTACAGTAGATATGGTGACCACATATTTTGCACCTTTGGCATTTTAAACTGGCTTCGATGTTTTGTAACTGCATTAATTCAATTCATCTCAATATTCACTTCTCCATGGAAGCAAAAATCCATCCATTCTTCCATTCCTGGATAGACATATAACAAGAAATCGTGACAGTTTCTCTACCTAAGAATACAGAAAATTACTTTTACTCTATTAAATCTAATGTAATGTATATGTAATGTAATGCAGTTCACCAACTACCTAAATCTTGGTGGCTCCTCTCATTATATTTAATGTCATTTTACAAATTTTGCAAATTTTTATATAGTTTTCATCTCCCGAAGTATGCATAGTTGGGATCCCTTTAAGGTATACATTGTATACTGATTAGATTATTATATATTTTTTTAAAACCTTATTTGCTAATAAGTAAAAACCATTATTTATTTATTTATTGTTTCGTATTTATTTACATATTTATCTTACTGCAGGCCTAAGGATGACCCCAGCAGGAGTTGAAACGTTGTCTTTAATAAATGTTTCCAACTATATTTTGCATTAAAGATACGTATAAAGTGTACCAGAAACCAATTCTCTCTCTACACACACACAAACACGCACACACACACACACCTAAACACACACACCTACCCACACTAAAAATAACTGTAATAATGTTATTAAATTTCGCTTAAAAATGAAAGAAACAATTTAATAACATCATCAATTTCTAGTTTATTAGGCATCTACAAACCATCCTTACAATCTTGATAAATATTGATAATGCAATTATTATTCAAAAGATTAAGTAATTTTGTTCTTCCCCACAACATATTTTTGCTCGAAATTCAAGGTGAGCCATAATAATCTATTTTCTCTCGACAAAATTCTAATCATTTCTCGATTTGGTTAGTAATTAAAACAGAAATAAATAATCACAATTTAGTTAAGGTTATTATAATAAAAATTGTTTTTTAAAAATAATTTAAGTTATTTATACCTTTGCACATTCTCCAACACTCCATGTAATATAAACAAGTGAAAGGCGACCAAAAAATTTTCTTTCATTTTTTTTTAAAAAAAGGAATGTCTATAATTCACGTCTTCTTTTTTTTTTTAACCGAAGAAATATAACCAAGACTCTCTTTCCCATCTTCTGTGATTCATGAACTCCAAGAAAAAGAGAGACGAAAAAAAAAATTAAAAGAAATCGAAATAAACACTTTAAAAGTTAAAAATGGGTAATCTATTTCATAAATTAAAATTTAATGATAAATGCGAGTTTAAATTAATGACTAAGGTTAATCATGTATACACATTAAGGAAATAAACTTTCAAAGTGATATACGAGCACCGTTTCATTTTTACTTATAAGGCATTTTAAATTTCAGCTCTTTTATGCAATCTTTTCAATACTCAACTCAGCATTATATATATATATATATATATATATATATATATATATATATATATATATAATATATAAATATATATATATAGATATAAATATATGATATATATATATTATATATAAATATAATATATATATATATATTATTATATATATATATATATATATATATATATATATATATAAATATATATATATATATATATATATATATATATATATATATATATATATATATATATATATATATATATATATATATATATATAATATTATTAATATTAATATATATATATATATATATGATATAATATCATTTAATTAGTAATATTAGATTAATAAATGATAGATATAAATAAGTATATATATATATTATATATATATATTATATATTAATTATATTAATAATATATATAATATTATATATATATATATTAATAATATATATATATATATTATTCATAATTATATATATAATATAAATATATATATTAATAATATATATATAATATATATTATATATATATTCAAATACTATCTTATTTTATAGGTCTAATATAACGTAGTATATATATATAAAAAGTGAATATATAATGGCACAAAAATATCGATACTATATCAAATATACCGTGTATTTATATTCGCTAAAATCTTACATCAAATTTATGTGAGGTGAAACCATCCTCGATAAGTTCCCCTCACCCGCCTTAAAGTAATACAGAAAAATTATAACAATTAATAAGTATTCTAATTTAGTTGGATACCTAGATGGAAATATTGTAATTAAATATTATAAATGTCATTAATAAATCAAAAATTAATAATAAATAACAAATAAACTAAGAATATAATAAAAATAAATAATAAATGATATAAAAAACCCAACAATAAATTTTAAATATCTTTATCCACTTAAAATAAAAAGAAATAAGTAAGGTGCATAAAGTGAGTTAAAGATAAATATATAAAAAATAATATATATATATATAATATACATGTATGTATTTATTTATAAATATAATATATATATATATATATATACACTACTATATAATATATATTATTATATTATATATATATATATATAATATAAGTATATACATATATTATATATTATAATTATATATATTTATATTATATATTAATATATATATATATATATATTATATTAATATATATATATAATATATATATATATATATATAATATATTATTATAATTAATAGTATATATATATATATAATATATATATAATTAATTTTATTACCTTATATATATAATATATATATTATATTATATATATTATTATTTATAGATTACCGGAAAATTTCTATATAAGGAGTATTTTCAACACTCTGAGAATTGTCCGTACAAAGATCAACACAGGAGGGCAGAAGACCAACATGACGAGACAGTATATATAAAAAGAGTGTTCCTAGAAATTGGTTGGCATATACACCTACATAAAGTCCAGATTTTGGTGCTAATACGCAAGTAGGCCGCCGATGTAATTGAGAGGGTCAGAGAGTTTTTTTATAGAATTTCCCCCAAAAGATAGAGCACAAAAGTTGTGTGACTTCTGACGTACCTAATTGAATTATGTCCAACACATATTGTGAGTGCTTTACGCTCCAAGGAAGGTATAATTTAAAAAGATGAGGATAGTATGCTACATTATTCAACTTAAAAGTAAGTGGTTATTGGTGGATGACATTAACCATAGACTCTGTGTTCTAATAACATTATAATAAAGAGACAAGATGGCTCACTCGAATAAATCTACAAAGTAACTTCGTTTTTTTTTCTAACTTGACAATTGTATCTCGAGAGTGGCTATCATATGGATATAATATGCATATGATGAAATTTTTTTTACTTTAGAAAGCAGAGTGATGTTTAAAAAGAAATTAAAAAGTTACAGCTATAATTAGATATAAGAATATATTTGACTTATAATAAATATTGTGAGCTCATAAACTATAAAACCCATGATACTCATTCTCTACCAATTTTTATAATATGTGACTATTGGTTGTATCTCATGCTAATTTGTGACTAATATTCCGTAGTATATTTATTATTTTGCATATGATTGTACTAGTCACTCATATATATATATATATAGTATTAATTATAGTACCTTACGTATGAAACTTTTGTGTACACCGAAAGGACTTTAAAATTTTTATATAAAAAAAAAAATTAACAATCCAGATTTGATTCCTATAATTTAAGTAAGTTTTCAACTAAAAAAAAAGAATGGAAAAGCGTTATATATAGGCCTCTTGTTAAATGTACTTAAATATTTAAAATATATTAATTTTATTATTAATATATACCTTAAAAAATTTGATATAAAAAAAAACCATTTGCAAAAAAAAATTATTTGTCAAAAAAAAATATTGCCAATAAAAAATAATATATATTGCAAGGTAGGGAGGATACTTATATATATATAGGTCCTTATACTAGAAATGGAAGCCTAAATATTAATTTATATATATTTATAATTCCCGGAAAATTCTAGAGGATTCAAATACTCTAGAAATTTCGACCTTAACACAGAGCGAGAAACATGCGGCTATAAAAAAAAAAGTTCCTATATATTACCTACATAAATAAGTTTCAGATTTGTGCTACATAAGTAGCCGGATTATGTAGTGGCAAATTATATTATATATAAGTAGATTATTGTCAACATATGAGGACTATAACATTAATGTTTCAAGGTACAAATCTATATTGTGATGACTTTTTAGGAATTTATTTAAAAAGAGATTAAAGATTTAAAATTCTTCTAAAAATAACATTCAAATCTGGCAAAATAAATAATTTTTTTTTCATATTATTATCTGTGATAGTGAGTGAGGTAGCAATAATATAATAAATAAAATAAATAAAAAGAGTATATTTAAAACAAAGATAATTCAGTTATTACATTTGTTTGGTGCATTTTTTTTTTGCTTGTCGACTATATATAATATTAATATAATATATATATATATATATATATATTAATATATATATATATATATTTATATATATTATATATTAATATATTATAATATTATATATTAATAATATATATATTATAATATATATAATATATATATAATATATATATATATACTATTAATAAAATATAATATATATATATATTATATATATATATTAATATATATATTAAATATAATTATATGCTGTAATTAATA
>JABUQX010068065.1:15000-19822 GCA_015478945.1 Trachelipus rathkii | reverse complement strand
AGTTTCGACCAACAAATAATTAATATAAAAAAATATAATAAATAATAATATACAATAAAGCAATAACAAAACAATAATAATTATAATAATAATAATATAATAATAAATTAATAAAATGAATAAAATAATAATAATAATAATAAAGTAATAATAATAAATAATAATAATTAAAAAATAATATATAATAATACATATATATTATAATAATAATAATAATAATTATAATAAAAATAATAATATATAAATAAATAATAATAATAATATAAAGAATAAATAATAATAATAATATTAATCAATAATAATAATTAAAATATAATAATAATAAATAAAATAATATATCAATAATATAATAATAAAATAATAAGAATAATAATATTATAAAGATACAATAAGTCAATTTTAGAGTCATAAACATCTGTAAGAGAAACTGTCTTAATAATAATTGTGTGAAACATAGTGTGTAGATTAATAATAATAAGTTACATACTATTATATGTGTAGGATTAACTAGATAATCATAAAATAATTATTAAATAATAATAATTAATATATAATAAATCAAATATCAAAAATAATAATCAAAATGATAATAAAAACAATGTTTATATTTATCATTCATATCAAGACATCAACCATATATATAATAAATACATAATTAATGAAATAATAATAAAAATAATAATAAAATAATATAAAACGAGACAGTCTTTATCCTAAACAGTTTTTTGAAATTGAAAAGAATAGAATTTATATAGCTAAGGGGTCAGTAGGATAGCAAATTTAGCAGTTTCCACAAGCATGAATCGGCAACAAGGTATTGGTATTTTGTTGAGTAAGATTTTTCTCTTTATTACTGTGTTACTTTTTCAATCAAATAAAGGAGATACAAGTCATATTTTGGATATGGAGGTTTTTTCCTGTAGAGGACTATATGAAAGTATTAATACTTTGAAATAGATCGACTTTGGATATCTGTAGTTCTATGTTATTTGTTGGCAAATAGATTATAACAAGATATAATAAATAGGGTAATACTATATATATACTTCATTATCTTAAAACATTCATAATATCATTAGGTAATTGAGAATTATAATATTCTTATAATAATAAATTTAAATATATATATAGAGATAATTATATATATAAAAATGTTTACTATTAATCATATTAAATATGATATAAATCTAATAGTTTTTTATGAGTCTTTTTATTATTAAATTATTTAAAAAACATCTGATGAAATAAATACATTGCTAATTTGCTAGTATCATAACTAATAATAATAATATATTATATATATAATATAAATAACATTAAAATAATTATATATATATATCGCAGATGGAGAAGGAAGAAGGAAAGAGTCGAATAAATTGTAAAACAAGATCATTTCTTTATCTGTGTCTTATAATTGGCCACATAGGTGAATGATCCCAGAAAGACCTTTTGAGTGAAATATAGATACATAAAATTATAAGCATATAAATGGTTATCTGTATGACATAAAAAAAAATTTATTTGATCTATTGACTGAAGCCAATAATATATATTTTATATATATATATAATCTTAGTTTTAAGGTCATTATCATTATAATTTTTCATTGATATATGTTTATGTTATTATCTTTCTTTAGATATATTTAGTAGATAAAAATAATTCATTATATTTTTTAGCATTTTATATTATATATTTTAATTACTAAGTGAATAATTATATATATTATATATATATAATCTATGATTTACTTTTATATTATATCATATTACATATTATATTATTAATATATATAACTATATATTATATATAATATAAATAATATAATATAGATAGATAACAGTGGCGTATCCAGGGGGAGGCCAAGGGGCCATGAGCCCAATGATAATGATTATGTTAACACTAAAATATTTATTAAGTATCAATGGTGAAAAAAAAATCTTGAAGTCCAATATATAAACGAATAAAGATTAAAATTTAAAAATTAAAATTAAAAATTTAAATTAACTAAAATTAAAATAATTAAAAATTAATTAAAAAATTAAACGATATGAAATTTCATAGGTACGGTATTTAGCTATAAGGGAAAAGTGGAAATATTAAATTATACTCTGGAAACCACATTCAATGCAGACATTATATTTTCTGTTACATGTTGTGGAAGGCTAAGAGGTCGGAACCGATATTTTTCAATAAAGGTGCATGCTTTACTCTGATATAACCGATTGTGGTTTATTTAGCTCACAAATATTTTTAATTTAAGTTTTTGGAAACAAAGAAGGAAAAGAAAACACCAAGAATTGGGTTTTTTGTTTCGAGACCGTTTATTCCAAGCTAAAGAAAGAACTATTGAATCATTTCAAAAAACACTATCAAGGAAACTAATACTCGATCAAATAAAAATATTACTGAGTGGAAGATGAGAATTTGCTATAGAAGAAGGTTCAATTGGAAAAAATCGAGAGCGATTCGACAACAGATGACAGCACACAGAAAGCAAAATGGGGAGCCACAGAAGACAGTAATCGCAATTTCCAATTGGTTGAAACATTTACAGACGATTTCTGTGGAAAGCAATGAAAAATATACATGACCCCGAAATGAAAGCATGGAACTCTCTTTGGGCTGTGGAAACGAGGAACTTTTCGAGGGTCGTTGAAGTATCGGTCCTCTAAATGCGGAGACCAAAGTTCTTTCAGAGAATCATTTTAAAAACACTAATGTAGAATAGAGCTACAAGAAAGAAACTCATACTAACACGTTCACTTATCTTTAAACACATCGTCCTTTGCTGCATAACTTTTCATTTCTCATTCAATGTAAATATTATGCAAAGCATAAATAATATTAAGTTAATTTTTACCTGTCCTTAGCCGATGAGACTAACTCGATATGTCCCAGAAAAGACCACAATAACTCTTCGCTTTGTTGTGATCAAGCGTTACCGATTTGATATGAAATACCTCCTACCTGTGTCGAAGATGAAATATTTTTGATGTGTTCGTCTCAGCAAATTGGATTTGATCACGATGATTAAATAAGTCTTGCAAAATTTTCAAAGTGGAAGAATGAGAATATACATGGTATCACAGTACGAAATAATCTAAAGAGGAGAAACGCATCAAGTGCGCCTAAATTAGCAATCGTAGAGGTGGGAGTTCCTATCAGGTGTGACAGAAGTAATAAGAAAGATGTCACACTTAAGCTATTAGAGCTCGCACTGCTTATTTGCGCGCATTGATTTATAATTTATGCTTACAGCGCTTCAAAAGTCAGATATTCGAAATGCAATTGGTAAATAATATCAGAAGGTTGTATCTAGTTTTTATGTAATATGGTGCTAAGAGGTACATCAATTAAAAAAAAATAGATATTCTTAAATACCAATAGAGTTATAGCTAAACAAATGAAGGTTAAAAATGTAGGCGAAACTCGCTGGCTCCATCCTATAACTGAAGGCAGCAAGCTGAATAACGAGCTTTTATTAATCGTAAGAATGATAAACCCATTATATTGGCAGTTGTCTTAGCGAGATACAAACAAAAATTATTGAAAGTTGGAGAGCATCAGAAAAAAGCTACCTATTTGTTCTATAACAATGTTCAATAAGAGGAGCAAATTCCCTGCTGAGATTAACTTTTTTGTGCGTTTTAAAGCATATACTATTTTCAAGATTATATTATTTAAAACAACAATACTTCTTACACGATGTTGGGACGAACTGTTAATTTGATTTGATGAGTATATATACACGAAAATTGTGAATCAGTATAAAAATTAAACACTTGAAGCCATCACAGAAAATGCCAACATATATATTTCCAGCTAATTTTTGAAGAATGTGTAATCGCATCTGAATCTGAGCTGGGTAGTTAAATTGCCTGAGTTAAACCAAAATTTAACATAATGTCCAAAACAATACAGCACCCAACATTCCTACTATCGACCTCTATACTATATTTAATTCACTACATCCATCTTTAATGTAAATTTGAGAGCTCTGTTAAAGATGAATTAGTGAAGAGGTTTTAAATTTAGATAAGGATAATTATATCTCTGTGAAATTTGTCATACCGAAACGGTGTAATGTGCCATATTGAGAGAGATCAAAGATTTAACATTTACAATGGATAGATCTCGAAAGCCATTGAGGATTTAGTAAAAGCTGCATGCCAACTACATGGAAGTGATACCCTCGTGCCGATACACTCAAAGGTCCGTAGAAATAGAAGGCCAAAAACAGCAATAGCCAATTAGTTCGTTGTTAGCACGTTCTCACAATTTACATAATATTTATCATCTTGTGTGCTAAATATCTTATTACGGCAATATTACCCGGTGGCTAACTGACTTAGTATGAACGAATTTTTTTCAACATTATAGACATCTGAAACTACTTTGAGAAATACTATTGTGGAGATGGAAGACTTTACTGGACTTCCTTCTCTATCGTACAATCGAAATATTTGACATATAAAACTGAAAGATGTATCTTCGTTGCGCTCAAATTACCATTCAGGTAAGATGATTTAGTGATTATTAAATTATTAAGTAATTTTTTTTTCTTTAGATAACTTAAAAGCAAATTTCTTTGATTTAATTATAACCCTATAATGATTTCTAATTAATGAAACATTATGTACCTGGACATTACTAGGGATGTCAGAAATATAGAGTAGAATATCTTTATATAAATATATATATACATATAAATAATATAATTATATAATACCGTATTATATATATATATATAGCTCATTATAAATATATTTTAAGTCATATTTATATATCATAATTATATATTTAATAATTTTTATGATTT
>JABUQX010068065.1:7500-12500 GCA_015478945.1 Trachelipus rathkii | reverse complement strand
ACCTCTATATAATAATATTTATTCGTATGAATGATATAATATATATATATATTCATTAATATTATACTGTACAAGACTGAAATAATAAGTAAAGCAATAAACACTTTGACATGAAAATCCAATAATATTTCAATATTAATAAATTTATAATATATATTATATATTATACTAATTATATATATATATATATATATATATATATATATAAATACTGTGGTTTTATCATAATCTAATATTATCTTAATATAATATTTATTAGATTATAGTTTTATTAAGAAGTAAATATCATCAAACCTCAAAATCAGAATTGAAAGGAATTAATGAAGCAAACAAATTTTCGGTTTTCAAAGTTTATTGTCTGGCCAGATGGAAGATGTTACAAAATTAATAACGTATTTCATTAAAAAATTCTTTAAGTAAAATTCCTTTCAATCTAAATGATTAAATGTATTTTTTTGTTTAAATGTTATTTTTGTAATGCAAGGAAATACACTGTTATTGTCATATATGACATTAACGGTGTTTGGGCATAAAGTCCCATCAGAGGAAACATCAATGGTTTTATTAAAAACTAAATGTTTTCCTCTCTAAAAATAAATAAAATGGCTATTTCTTTAATTTATGTCAGTCTCAAAGAGAGACATTAACAACATTTATAGATACCGTTACGCTTATTACGTATTACAAAAACCTTCTGCACTTAACATAACCTCAAATTGCTGTCTCCATTTCCATTTATTAATGATTTCCTGTAATTAATTTTAATAAAATTTCGCACACTTCATGAAACCGTGAATGATTTGAGATCTTTTTTTGTATCATTTTTTAAAATTTTAATAAAGTTATTTTCTTTAATATTTTAATTTTGCTCCTCTCAATTTCAACACTCTTTTGAGTACCAAAAGCTGCGAGTTAAATGCGCCGCAGGAAACATCTTTTGAATTGCTTCATTGTTGCTTTTTTTTATTTATTTAATTATTTATTTATTTTAATTTATTTTTATTTTCTTATTTTTTCGTTTTTTTTTTCTTCATCTTCTTCTTTGTTAATTTTAATTTGCAAACCATATTTTGATCAACTTGAAGTTATATATAATATATTATATTATATATATATTATATACATATATATAACATATATTAATTAGTATGTAATCATATATATATATCTTTATTTTATATTTATCTAAAATAATTAGTAGACTTAATTATGTATCTATGTATCTCAATTGTGTATATAATTATGTTAGATATATAATATATATATATAATTAATAAACCATATATATAATTATTATATAATATATATATATATATAGTAACTATATATATATTTTATGACTCTTATAGGATATATATAATTATATATATAAAATATTAATATATTAACCGTATATATATATATATATAATATAATATATATAATATATATATAATATAGTATATAATTTATTATATAATAAGTATATAAGTATATATATATATATCAGATAGTACTAGCTATATTAGTTTATAATATATATATAATATATTTATATTATTAATACTATATTTATGCTTATTATATATTATATACAATTATATATAATATACTATATATATATATATATATATATATATGATATATATATATATATATAATATATCCCACAAGGCCACCGTAAACAATTCAACCCCAACTTTTGCCCAAAAAGCGATACCCTCATTAAACAAAATAACTCCCTACAGACAAAATAGACCTCAACAATAGAATAAACGATTTAATCGACTTTAGGAGGAGGGGGAGGAGGAGGAGGAGGAGGAGGAGGAGGAGGAGGAGGGGTTACTCAGAAAAAAGAACCGGTAAAAGTATATCCAAACTAAGAGGAATAACACTGCAAAAACTTTTCAGTATAATACGAAAAATCCGCACTTCACACACACACTCAACCACCACCAACCAACGAAGTCACCTGTAAACAAAACGACAAAATTCCAAACCCAAAAACCAAAATCATGTCACTCTATTCAAAAATTAGTAACAAACGCACAAACCCCACTAACAGACAAATAATTAAACGTCTTAAAGTCTTTAAAATCAATCAAAAGGACCCCCTCCCCCTCCCCCTCCCCCTCCCCCTCCATTCACTCCATTAGAAGTATTCATTCAACATTATTATAAACCTTTAAAACTCACAAACACTATAGGACCCAACCAAACCTCCAATATTCATCTCAAACACCTAAGAACCAATGCTTTCACAGCCCTAACACATATATTTAACATTTATGGCAAACCAACACTCTACCGCCTATTTTGGAAGCATGCACATTAACTCAGCAACGCGGAGTTCCAGTGTTTGAATCCCGCTGATGGAGAGTAAAATCTCCTTTGACTCATTTAAGTCAAACTCATTTAAATCATAAAAATCACACAATAATCCAGCTTCGTACAGACCAATATCTTTACTTTCAACAATATCGAAAGTATTTGAAAAATTAATCCTTCTTAGAATTTTCCACCTTATCCCTCTATCATATCCACAACATGGTTTTCGACTACAGCACTCTACTACCACATACTCCTAACTGATGTAACCAAATACATTCTCACGAACTTTAGCTAAACTCCACACCACCCCCTCAACGTATTCTCCTTGTAGCAATGGACCTAAACAAGGCATTTGAATACAGTCCCCCGTCATCTTTGAATAGACAAAGTCTTAAACACAGACATGCCCATCAAAGACAAAAAAAAATAAAATAAAAAATCATTCAGGTTGCACAACACCTAGACTCATCCAAGGACACCACTCCTCCCGTTCATACAAATTATATAATGGAGTCCTGCAGGGAGCTATTCTTTCACCTACACTCTTTAACTGTTTTATCCACGACCTCCCTCATCCCACTTCCCCTTCCGTAAAAATTAGTAATTATGCTGACGATCTAACAATCACAGCTTAAAATGCCTCTCTAAACATAGAATGCAGAGAACTGCAACAATACATAAACAAACTGGAACAATGGCTAACACGAACAGAACGACTGCATCACCTCAAAAATTTAATATTACCTTACTCCCTGACAGAAGAGAATCTAACATCCACCCACCAATACTCCTATCAAGTAATATATTTCCTCTCAGCAAACAACCCACCATTCTAAGTTTGACCTTTGATACACATTTCACATTCAGCCCACACATTAATAATTTCACTTCAAGAGCCACACAAATTAAATGCACTGAAAATACTAACTGAAACAAACTTTGGCCAACATAAAGAAACTCTCACAATAGTGTACAGACAATACATTATCTTCTTCCTAGATTATGCATCACCTGTCAATGCTCCCATAATATCACAATCCAATATTCAAAAAAGAAACCTTGAAAATAAAACACTTAGGATAAGAACGGGCTGTTTTCACGCTACACCCATCCATCATCTACTAACTGAAATAAAAATTCCCTCTTTAAAACCCCCATCTTCATATGATAGGCTGTCGATTTTAGAGTAAGTCACTTTTAATAGATCATCCCCTGCATCAAACATTACAACTCCTGCACCTAGATGGAAAAATATCACACCAGCATTATACTATTCTGAAATATATATGCAACACGCTCCCCCCCTACTTCCAGATACTCCCCTTACAAAACACATTCACACACAATTAACTCTAAGAACGAAGTCGGGATATCCAAATAACACCAAGCGGAACAAACTTTGGACTGTCAAACTCGCGTAATGTTGCCCGTTTCCGCTCTGGACATCATCTCTTCCTTCAAGAATACATATTTAAAATCAATAACGCACTCTACCCCACTGGCAAAGATGTTTTTCCCAGACTAACGATGATACAGAATATCTTTTGCTGGACTGCCGTGACTTGACGAACATCAGGACACAACTTCATAAACGTTTTTCCTAAGCAGATCTCTGGAACCCGCCCTGCGTGGTATAGCACAATATCTCGAGGGAGCCTTTGTTTCTCGTAGGAAAGAGAGGCATACCGACATAAGAAACAAATAATAATTATATATTATTATAATATATATATATATATATATATATATATATATATACTAATTATATTAGGTATATACTATATATATACTATATATATAATAATATATATAATATAATAATTATATATACATATATATAAAAATAAAAAAATACCTATATATATACATTCTATACAATAACTTTATATATAATATAATATACTATAGTATATTATATATAATATATAATATAATAGTATATTTATTTTATTATATATTATATATATTTTTAAAATATAATTTTTTAATGACTAATTACTACATAATATATATATATAACTATATGTATAGTATATAATAGTTTTGTTATTATGATTAAAATATCAATAATAGCTATAGTAATCTCATTATAAGCAGAACCGATAGAAATAATGGAATAGCTGCAGAGACTGAATATTTGGGACATCAGTTTTTTATGCACCGCAATTTTATGGAATGCTTGGGGAGTGACGTGTAATTTATTATTAAAAAACAAACAGATATTATACCTTCTTAGAATATTTTTGAGTCAGGTAAAAGATTTATTTTCTGAGATATCTTATATCTCTCGATCTCGCGAGAACGTTTTTGTGTACAAAACATTTCTTCTTTTTAAACAAAAGGGTCATCCTTTCACTACAAGGCAGGTTCAAATATTGAGACAGCAGTACCCCATTTTAGCCCCACCTAAAATTGAACATAAAATTTTATTTATTTTGAAAAATATATTGAAATACCTTAATTTTCGGGCAATTTTGATCAGATAAAAAGCAAACTGTAGCTTTTTCTGACCTCTAAAAAACGTCGTTTTCGGGTGGTCTTTCTGTCTGTAGACATTTTTTTCAGAAGGTTGTAGGTAATGGACCCGACCCATCTACGTATATTTCAAATTTGAAGTCATTTCGAACAAAATTGTAGAAGTTGAAAGGAGCAATGTCAAAACATAGGTTTTGAAAAAATGAAAATTCTGA
>JABUQX010068065.1:0-2500 GCA_015478945.1 Trachelipus rathkii | reverse complement strand
CATTGCTCGCAACAACAAGAGTGAAGAATAGATCGGGCGATAAGCGACGTTTTAGACGAACGGAATCGCCCATTTAGGAGTGAGCGATGCTCCAATCGATTATTATACGAAGCGCGATGAGGAAAAAAATCGCAACTTAAAATGTTTTTGTTACGAAGTGAAGATCGGCATAATAATTAAATTTATTTGAGCATTAAATATATTGAAGCGTATAACGCGAATATATATATATATATATATATATATATATATATATATATATATATATATATATATATATATATATATATATATATATATATATATATATATATATATATATATATATATATATATATATATATATATATATATATATATATATATATATATATATATGTATATATAAATATATATTTCTATATAATATATATATAAATATAGATTAATATATATATATATATATATATATATATATATATATATATATACAGTATGTATATATATATATATTAGTGATGGATCGAATAACCGCAACCGCAACCGCAAATGGGAAGCAACCGCGTATATCTTGAAAACCACATCTGCAACCGCGGTTGCCACTGGTCTTCATAACCGCAACTGCGGTTGTCCTTAAGTTATCTTTTTAAAAATTCTCTTATGCTATCAAAACTTTCTCTCTCTCTTTATTATTATTATTATTATTATTATTATTATTATTATTATTATTATTATTATTATTATTATTATTATTATTATTATTATTATTATTATTATTATTATTATTATTATTATTATTATTAATATTATTATATCAGGGCTGTTTTACTAAAGATTCAAAAATATGTATCATGACAGTGAAGCGTGTGTAAGAAAAAATGAATTTGAAAGTGATTGGTTTAATATTAATAGTGGAGTGAGACAGAGATGTGTTGTGTCTCCTTGGTTTTTTATTTAGTATATGGATGGGGTTATGAAAGAATTACAGGTAGGGGTGGTATTGAACGGTGTTAGAATGATGGGGAATGGAAGAGAGATAGGGTGCCCTACCTATTATGTACGGATGATTTGGTTTTGCGTGGCGAATCTGAAAAGAGTTTGGAAGTATTAGCAGAGGAATTGGGCAGGGTGTGTAAAAGGAAGGGTTTGAAAGTAAACGCAGAAAAGAGTATTGTTATTGTTGTGAGTCAGAACAGTCCTCAGTGTGAAGTTATGTTGGATGGTGAGCAACTGGAACATGTGTTTGAGTTTAAATATTTAGGATATATGTTGGATGAAAAGGGAACGAATGATGCAGAGTGTAGTAGGAAAGTTGTGAATGGTAGGATGGTGGTTGGTGCAATTAAATCCTTTGTGGATGTAAAGGGACTAAGTCTTGAGTGCGCTAGTGTCTTACATGAGGGTAGGTTGTTACCTGTGTTAATGTATAGTGGTGAAACTATGATCTGGAACAAGAGGTATAGTTTTAAAGTACAATGTGTTCAGATGGACAGTATTAGGGACGAGTTAGGTATGAGAAGAATTGATAAATTGAGGAATGAACGTATTAGGGAGTTGTGTGGTATGAAGAAAGGAGTAAATGAGAGAATAAATGAAAGCACATTGAGATGGTTTGGTCATGTGGAGAGGATAGATGATAGTCGGTTGGTTAAGCGGATATATAGTGGTGAGTGTGCTGGAGTCGACCGGTTGGGAGACAGAAGAAAAAGTGGATTGAGTTAGTAAAGGAATGCCTGACAGAGAGGATTGTGAGTTTGGCAGAGACGAGAAAAAAGGTGCATAATAGGGGTGAATGGCGGGGTTTTGTGAGGGGGTATGGTTGTAGCCCACCTGGCCCAAGGGATGAACCTTACAATGACGCGATACCACAGTGAGGGTCCGTTGCAGTCCCGTGAAGCCCTAGGGTGGATTTTTCTTACCGCGACGAGTTCTCACTTAAGGGTATCAAAGGGGCGGTGAGGCTGGGCTTTCTTTTCGACTTGCGTCATATTCTTCTACTTTTCTCTTTCCGGTGCAGGTGAAGCACCTCACCCCCAGTCTTGGGGAAAGAAGGTGAGTGAAGATTTATTATTATTATTATTATTATTATTTATTATTATTATTATTATTATTATTATTATTATTATTATTATTATTATTATTATTATTATTATTATTATTATTATTATTATTATTATTATTAGTAGTAGTAGTAGTAGTAGTGATAAACCAAGCAATTGTGGAATTTTGTTTTTACAACCGCAACCGCAACCGCAACCGCAACCGCAACCGCAAAAATTTGAAAAATTTAGGAACCGCAACCGCGGTTTTGCAAAAATTCAGCTTCGCTCCATCACTAAATATATATATATATATATATATATATATATATATATATATATATATATATATATATATATATATATATATATATATATATATATATATATATATATATATATATATATATATATATATATATATAATAATATATATATATATATATATATATCATAGTATATATATATGCTATATATATATA
>JABUQX010068064.1:20000-22500 GCA_015478945.1 Trachelipus rathkii | reverse complement strand
GGTTTTTCATTTTCTAGAAACCATTTACGCTGCCAGAGACACCACTCTCCTTTTAGTGTATCCTCATGAGGGTCTGGAAGGTCGTCTTTATAGAAGAGGATACTTTTATCAATATGCTTTTCTTAATTATCAGACAATTTTGATGGGGAAAAAAGCAAACCGCAGCTTATTTTTTTACCTCTAAAACGTCATTTTCTTGTGTTTTTCTGTGTTTATAGTCATTATTTCGGCGTTTTCGAGTTTTCCGAACCTAATTTTTGGACATTTTTTCGTATCAACTTCTACAATTTATTTTTCGAAATGACTTCAAACTTGAAATATACATAGATGGGTCTATTACGCACAAAATTGTAGAAGTAGTTTTTCGATTTTTGAAAAATTGTGCTCAGCAATTGAAAAAAAAATAAGTAGATTTTGAAATTCAACATTGCTTAGCCCAATTTCAAAAAATCAAAAAATTACTTCTACAATTTTGTGCGTAACCCATGTATGTATATATTTCAAGTTTGAAGTCATTTCGAAAAAAAATTGTAGAAGTTGATACGAAAAAATGTCAAAAAATTAGGTTTGGAAAAAATGAAAAAGCCAAAACAATGACTACAGACACAAAAAAAACACCCGAAAATGACGTTTTAGAGGTCAAAAAAAAAGCTGCAGTTTTTCGTTTTTTATTTTTTTTGCATTATTATTTTTTTTTTTTTTTTTTTAATATTTGTTTTTTCTTTTTTTTTTTTTTTTTTATTTTTTTTTTTTTTTTTTGACTATAGTATGCGGTTTGCTATTATCCCCATCAAAATTGCCTAAAAATTAAGAATTTTATGTCCATTTTTAGGTGGGGGCTAAAATAGTCCCAAAATCTCCAACATTGAACCCTCCCCTTAAACTCTGTGTCTGCATTTTGTCTATCTTTTTCGAGAAGTTAAATAATGTCTTTCCTTAAGTTTATTGCACTGACAATGTCAAAATGGATCTGTAACTGTTTTGACAAGGTGTTGGTTATTCCAAGAAATTTACTTAAAACGATATAATGTTAAAATTTTCAAATTACTGATGAATTTAACAAAAGCAGTAGCTTTTCTGGATAATTCACCAGGCCATCTTCTATTTCTTCCAGTGACGCAAGTATGGCTCAAGAGTCTCTTTAAAAGGGAAAACCGCTTCATGCCGTTCACACCTCTGGGTCTCGACATCTTTTTGATCCTCTTGTTATTTTGGTTACTAGAAAACTTTTATTTTATCTTCCAGAAGGTTTGTGCGCTTCGGACTTGATCGTAAAAAAGTGCATATTTCAAAGATGTATCTTAAGACGTTTCGAATTGCCTGAATTTTAGAAGAGTCTGAGAGACACAGATTTAAACAATGTGCTACACAATGTGTGTATAGAGCTTTAGGATACTTATTCCGAATAACAGATTTGCACTTCTCGGAATTCGCCTCTCATGAAAGAGGCTCCATCATATCCTTGGGCCTCTTAAATTTTCGAGCTTTAAACCAAGATAGCCGAGTCTCTCCACAATGTGCATTTGCCAGGCGCGTGCCTGCAATATGGCCAAAAACTGGAACAAATGATAAAAAATCCTCTCTTAAAGTAAAAGGAGTATCACCACCTCCATCACTACCAATCGCGTACCTTACACAATGTGAAAACTGTTCTGTTTGGGAAAAATATCCTTGTTTAATCACCTAATGCTGAAAAAATTTGCGTTTTATTAACTTCTTCCACTATTTTCCTTTGTATAAGCTTACTAAATGACTGTATGATTTCATTCTGTATCAATGGACTCGTATACATTGAATTTTGGGACGATAGAAGTAAGTGGTTTTTCAAAACCTGGTCACCTCCATTGCTCGAAACCTAAGAAAGCTTCTAAAATATCCGTCCTTTTCAGCTGGAGTTGATAATTCAATTACGTTCAGTCATTTGAGCCCCTTAATGCAAGACCTTGCTGGCCACATAAACGTATAGTATTCAATTATTGGTACAAGTTTTCTCTATTTTCCTTCACTTTTTCTTATTCTTGATGTGTTCCAGTTTGCTTTGTCTATGCTTCCCGATTTTTTTTTTTCTGATAAGAGCTTCAATATTACTTATTATATATTATATATAATATATATATATTATATATTATATATATTATAATATTTATATATTATATATATATATATATATATATATACTATATATATATATAATAAATATATACTATATATATATATATATATATATTATTATTTATATATATTATATTATATTATATATATATATATATATATATATATATATATATATTATATATATATATTATATAATATATATATATATTATATATATATATTATATATATAATATATATATCAGGGCGTATACCATAGGTAGGCAGGGTAAGTAGCTCCTACCCAATATTTTTTAGTTTTTTTTTAAAAATTTAATTAAATATGCTAATGAACACAAATCATTAATAGGGGAATAAAAGTTAAATTAGCAATTAGGAAGTCTTAT
>JABUQX010068064.1:5000-17500 GCA_015478945.1 Trachelipus rathkii | reverse complement strand
CCGTTCAAGCTTTACTTCATTTTTGTTTTAAAATTTATCACTTCAATTTTTTTTTAAATTAATTAAATGTCACGCATTTATCTCAAAAATGTGTTTGCACAAAATTTATCAAAATTATTTTTTAATAAATAGTTACCCATTCGTTACAAAATTAAATAAAAATAATAAAATTATAAAAAAGTTTAAAATTAATAATAAAGTAAGCTATATAATAATAAAAGTTAATTAAAATAATTTAATCTGCATATTCAAATTTTATTTTTAATGTTCTTTTCAGATATTTCAAGTTCTACAAACTCCGTACAAGTTAGCACAAAGATATTTCTGGGTGACAAGCCCATAAATTTTTTTATATGTACTAGAAAATCCACTTTTTCTTCTGTCTCCCAGCCGGTCCATTTCCAGCACACACAGTACTATACATTAGGGTGGAACGAAAAAAGGGATATATTTTTTTTCTAAACGTAATAGTGCGGAAAAGTTGCCTTTTGATATGTATGCTTCACCCTTAAAATTTGGGAGATGTACGACAATTATTACCGGTGCCCAAAGAGGTTTGATTGTAATGTTTTTTTGAAAATATGCAACAAATTTCTAATACCATGACAGGAATTATAGTTGCCACAATATTTAATGTAATAGTACGTAAAATGTACGTTTCAGTGCATACATGTAACCACAAAAGTTTGATCAACCTAGATAAACTTGTTCTGTTGCTCCAACAATTTCCATTTATAATTCTCTAATATTTTCATAATGCACGAAACACTTTTAACCCCCCCACCACTGTTTCGCACCTTTCTGATACGCATGCATAATTGCCAGCTTGTTTCATTTCTCATTTGTCATCATTGTGAATCGAGCGTTAGTGTCGGTAGAACGTGTTTTATTGTTTAATTGTTTATTTGATTTATGTTAATCTTATAATACCATCGTTTGAATCTTTACGGCCTAAAATATGACGTCTACGCCGTCAACTTCATCAGTTTTAAAGACTAGAAAAAATGAGTTGTATTGTTTTTGGTGCCCCAAAACGGCTAAAAGACAGTGTTTTACCTACTTATGAAGACATAATGAAGTTTTTCTTGTGGTTAAGACATGCCTCTGAAATTAAAACACTGGGTGAAATAGGTGAGATCATTTCTTTAAAGCTGACCGAGTTATGGAATAGAGCTTTTATTCCTATAGTATCGCATAATCGGATTATGAAATTATTTAGAGACTATTATGAGAAGTACAGAAATTTTTAAAACCAAAGGGCGAAAAAATGATAACAAGTGCAAATTAATTAAATTTATTCCAAGAAATGCCAAAAAAAAGATGATCTGATATTTCAGCCTGCAAATGCAATAAAATTTTTCTACATGCAATTGTGAAAAATTCCGAAAAGTGCCTATTGAAAATTGCAGTGATGTGAACATCCACATCACTGCAATTTTCGATAGCCAGTGTAGATACTTCTCCAGCTCCATCTTCTTTATTTCCCAAACTATCGTCCACTTAATTTATTTGTTGAATCAGTTTCTTTATACCTAATATATCTTAACATTTCCTTCTCCTTTCTTTTTCTTGGTAGCCACAATATCAACGGAACTCATGATCATTTTTCTCTCAGTTCGTTGGTCAATAAGAAATAATTGCTCTTCTTTAGGCACTTTTCGGAATTTTTTCACAATTGCATGTAGAAATTTTTTTGCATTTGCAGGCTGCAATATCAGACACCTCTTTTTTGGCATTTTCTAGGAAATTTAATTTTAATTTATACTTGATGTCATTTTTTCGCCCTTTACATGGTTTTAAAAGATTTCTGTACTTCTCATAATAGTCTCTAAATAATTTCATAATCTGATTTTGCGATACTATAGGAATAAAAGCTCTATTCCATAACTCGGTCAGCTTTAAAGAAATGATCTCACCTATTTCACCCAGTGTTTTAATTTCAGAGGCATGTCTTAACCACAAGAAAAACTTCATTATGTCTTCATAAGTAGGTAAAACACTGTCTTTTAGCTGTCTTGGGGCAATAAAAAAAATACAACTCACAGTTTTTCTAGTCTTTAAAACTGATGAAGTTGACGGCGTAGACGCCATATTTTAGGGCGTAAAGATTCAAACGATGGTATTGTAAGATTAACATAAATCAAATAAACAATTAAACAATAAAACACGTAATACCGATACTAACGCTCGATTCACAATGATGACAAGTGAGAACTGAAACAAGCTGGCAATTAGTTATGCATGTATTAGGGGAAAAGACACAAGTAGAAGCAAAAGGATGAAAATTTAAAGAATTATAATGGCAGTGGAAACAAAAACCGTAGATCAGTAATTTAAAAAATTTTTGTGGTTACATGTATGCACTAAAACGTACATTTTACTTACTATTACATTAAATATTAGTACCCCCAGTGGAAACTAACTGTAATTCCTGTCATGGTATTAGAAAATTGTTACATATTTTCAAAAAAAACATTACAATCAAACCTCTTGGGGCCCACTGGTAATAATTGTCCGTACATCTTGCAAATTTAAGGGTTAAGGCATGTATATCAAAAGGCAACTTTCCGCACTACTTACGTTTGGAAAAAAAATAATAAATTTTTCCCCACCCTTTTTTCGTTCCTCCTACATACATCCGCTAAACCAAGCCGACTAGGTCATGTATCCTTTCACACATGACCAAACCATCTCAACGTACTTTCATTTATTCTCTCATTTACCTCTTTCCTTACACCAAACAACTGTTAAATACGTTCATTCCTCATTTTATCAATTCTCCTTACACCTAACACGCCCCTAAGATTGTCCATCTAAACACATTGCAACTTTTAGATTATACTTCTTTTCCATTACCATTGGTCTCACTTAATATACAATTAACACAAGTAATAACATACCCTCTTGTAAAACCCTAGCGCATTCAAGACTTAGTCCCTTTACATCCACCAAGGATTTAATTGCACACCAGCCACCTCCTGCAATTCACAACTTCTACTACGCTCTGAATCATCCGTTCCCTTCTCATCCAACATATATCCTAAATATTTAAACTCAGACACTTGTTCCAGCTGCTCACCATCTAACATAACTTCAGGGGATGATCCAATATTGGAGATTTTGGGACCCCATTTTATCCCCTACCTAAAATGGACATAAAATTCTTAATTTTCAGAACATTTTGATGGGGATAAAAACAAACCGCAGCTTTTTCTGATCTCTAAAACGTCATTTTCGGGTGTTTTTCTGTCTGTAGTATTGTTTTGCATTTCATTTTTTTTAGAACCTAATTTTCGTATCATCTTCTAAAAATTTTTCCGAAATGATTTAAAACTTAAAATATGCATAGATGGGTCCATTACCCACAAATAAACGAAGTAATTTTTTGATTTTTGGAATATTGTGCTCAGTAATTAAAAAGAAAAGTAGGTTTTGAAATTCGACATTGCTGAGCACAATTTTCCAAAAATCAAAAAACTACTTCATGCATTTTGTGCATAATGGACCCATCTATGCATATTTCAAGTTTGAAGTCCTTTCGAAAAAATTGTAGAAGTTGATACGAAAAAATGTCAAAAAATTAGGTTCTGAGAAAATGAAAATGCAGAAACAATGACTACAGACAGAAAAACACCCGAAAATGACGTTTTAGAGGTCAGAAAAAGCTGCGGTTTGCTTTTTTCCCCATCAAAATTCTGAAAATTAAGAATTTTATGTCCATTTTTAGGTAGGGGCTAAAATTAGGTCCAAAAATCTCCAATATTGGATGGTGCCCTTCACAATGAGGACTGTCCTCACTCACAACCATATCCTTCCCTTTATCTACGTTTATTTTCAAACTCCTTCTTTTGCACACTGCCAAATCTCTCTAACATCCTCTCAAAATCTCTTCAGATTCGCCACACACACACAAAAAAAAAATCGCACTTTTTTAAGAATCGTACGTTTGGTAGCTACCTGGAAACGAGAAGACCCTATAATATTTGATTTTTTTTTGAAACGCAATAATCTTATTTAGAAAAAACTTAAAACAAGAGAAAAGTTACGGCAAAGTAGATCCAACTAGGTTAGACATCGCGTTACTGCATCGTCGATCCATAAAGATTAGGTTTACTTTTACTGCATGGTCGATCCATATCAGTGGCGTACCTGGAAGAATACACTTGGTGTAGGCAGAGTTATATATATATATATTATATATATATATATATATATATATATATATATATATATATATATATTATATAATATATATATATAATATATATATATATACTATACTATATAATATATTATATATTATTATATATAGCTTACGAAACATAAAGGAAAAACATATTTGGAATAATTATTAATTACGTACCTATTTATTTGTCATGAAAAAAGCTTGTTACATTATTATTTCCAAATATACTTAATTTTAAAAGCACATTTCAATTGGTATTTTCTTAGACCCTACCATTTTTTTAAAAATAAAGCTGTGGTTTTATAGATAATAAGTTTTTAAAGCGTTTTTTCTTTAATATAAAATCTATACCTACTCCATTATGCATTATTTCAATTATTTTATGTATATAATCCTAAATACCACTTAAATAAAGTTATATAAGATTAATATTCAATATCAGAATAATCAGACACATTCGATACAAAGATTTCAAACAAACTACCACAAGCCGCCACAACTTATCGTACTTTTTCACACATTTCCTACATATTTACGGGAAGAGAACGAAAAGTTTCATATATTTTCGATTATAGGTAAGACAGACTACCCTTTCCCTTATAACTTGATATAAAAAATGACGTCATCGTCTGTCCGTAGCATAGAATTTTACTTGTAAGATCAGAGTAGGAGCGAGAATTTCTAAATGAATTCAATTATTATTATAGCTATTATTATTGTGGTTGTTTATCTTTTAATTTATGATGCAAAATAGCTTCTTTTTTATCCCCTACCTAAAAATAGACATAAAATTCTTAATTTTCAGAACATTTTGATGGGGATAAAAGCAAACCGCAGCTTTTTCTGATCTCTAAAACGTCATTTTCGGGTGTTTTTCTGTCTGTAGTAATTGTTTTGGCATTTTCATTTTATTTAGAACCTAATTTTTTCGTATCATCTTCTAAATTTTTTTTCGAAATGACTTCAAACTTAAAATATGCATATATGGGTCCATTACGCACAAATAAACGAAGTAATTTTTTGATTTTTGGAAAATTGTGCTCAGTAATTAAAAAGAAAAGTAGGTTTTGAAATTCGACATTGCTGAGCACAATTTCCAAAAATCAATCTGACTTACATTTCCAATTTGTGCATAATAGGACCCATCTATGCATATTTCAAGTTTGAAGTCCTTTCGAAAAAAATTGTAGAAGTTGATACGAAAAAATGTCAAAAAATTAGGTTCTGAGAAAATGAAAATGCAGAAACAATGACTACAGACAGAAAAACACCCGAAAATGACGTTTTAGAGGTCAGAAAAAGCTGCGGTTTGCTTTTTTCCCATCAAAATTCAGAAAATTAAGAATTTTATGTCCATTTAGGGGTAGGGCTAAAATTGGGTCCCAAAATCTCCAATATTGGATGGTGCCCTTCACAATGAGGACTGTCCTCACTCACAACCATATCTTTACCTTTATCTACGTTTACTTTCAAACTCCTTCTTTTGCACACTGCCAAATCTCTCTAACAATCCTCTCAAAATCTCTTCAGATTCGCCACACACACAAAAAAAATCATTCACATATAGTAGCTAGGGCACCCTCCACTCTCTTCAATTTTCCTTCATTCTAACACCATTCCGGCCACCCCACCACTAATTCTTTCATCACCACATCCATATACAAATTGAACAACCAAGGAGATATAGCATATCCCTGCCTCATTCCGCTATTAATATTAAAACTAATCACTTTCGACTCATCTTATTCTTACACACGCTACACTATCGTCACATACTTTCTGATTCCATTCAGAAGCCTACCACCAACACCATATATCACTAACACCTGCCATAGAGCTTTTCTATTAATCCTATCATAAGCTTATTGCAAATCCATGAAACCTAAATACAATTTATTCTTCTTCTCTCTCATTTTCTCAATCAATTTGTTTCAATGTAAAGATTTGATTCACACATCCTATACCATTTCTAAACGCACCTTGTTCTTTACCAGTGGATTTAATATTGTTTTAAAGTTTTCTAGTGAGTGATCTTTCTACTCCAATATTGAAGAAAATAGAAACATAATAAATTTAATATAGGATATTTAAAAAAAATATATAAACATATTATTACCATTTATATTCTTATATAAATGTTGAAAGAGTTGTTTTCATTGGAAAAACAATGCTTTTGGAACATGCAAAACGCTGTGCGTTAAGATATCTTTACATATTGTTTAGCTTGTTGGAAAATTTCCAGTTTTTCTTCAATCTAAAATTTGTTTTTCTTTAATTTTTACTTTTTTAGAGACTTAATTATGTCTACAAAAATAAAGTAATGGCTACGATAATCCACAAAAATAAAATCATAAATGGTTAATAAGACCAACCACATATCGTACGTATATAGATTTTCAAATCAATGTTTAACTATAGGAAAAAAATCAGAGCACTCAGAACTTTTGGAGTATTGAACTTCCTGAATATTGATCAATTAAATAAAAATTATAGAAAAATAAAAATAAATAACACCATTTGGCATTAATTTTAATTTAAAATTGATGCCAAAATTGTGAAGTTATTTATTATTTTATTTTCTATAACTTTATTTCTTTAGTCTGAGATGAGAAAGAAACAAATTTTCGAGGTTCATGAAGTTTTTAATTATTAAAAAAAATGAAAGTATAAATACTAAATGTAAACATTAACTAATCTACCACGAAGTTTAAAGTTCTGAGTGCTCTATTTTTTTTTCTTTTTTTTCTTTATTAAAAGTGATGAGAAACTAAATAAATGAAATAAACTTATTATATAGCTGAAATATACTTAACATTAAGTAGGTAATAATTAGGATTAATAAGTAATTTAAAAAAACACACCAATTTGTTCCTAAAAAATAATAAAAAAATTTAAAAAAAATCACTATATATTATTCAAAAAATAATAAATAAAGTTAATCACATAAAAAAAAAATCAGTTGATTTGAATAATTTAACCAACCCTGCTCATTTGATTTGCCTATTAAGTATAGTGAATGTGAATTGCTGATGAAGCCGATTCCTATAGCGCAAAAGAATATATATATATATATAATATATATATATAATATATATATATATATTATATATATATATATTATATATATATATATATATATTCATATTATATATAATATACTACTAATATATATATATATAGATATATATATATATATATTTGAGTAATCCTTTGAAATTAAATATTATTTAATTTAAAAAAATTATTTATTTCCTACATTTATAAATATTTTACAAATATAATTAGTTTATTAAAATAATTATATTAATTTTTGATTTTGAATACTATAATAAGTTTCTTGTACAATTCAAATTTCAAAGCCTAAAAGGTTCTGAGAAAATAAAAAACAAAAAAACGTGCCCAGCTAAATTCTTGAAAAGCGTAATGTTTTAATATTCAAGGGTAGTAGTAGTAGATAGGAAGGTTTAGAAAATTAAAGGAAATATTAAAACGAAGTTAACCAATTATTAAGAAAGACAAAGAGATAAAGAAGCAGTAATTAATTTATCAAGGAATAGTCATAAGCACCCACAGAAGTTTATTTATCTTTTATAAATATAAAAGTTAGAATAGGACAATTGGTCCAATAAATTGGTTTGATGAAAATTTGGAGTTCAAATAAGAAACTGGTTAGCATTTTCAATGCTTATTTTGCTTCATTGTTTACTGTGGAAAGATTGGATAATAGTTTGGAGACTAATAGTTCTGGTATGCATGTAATAAATAGACTACCAGATTTTGAAATTGTGGTAAAAAAAATTAAATCTTTTCTAGACCATATTGACCAAGTAAAAGTTGCATTTTTTTCAGAACCATTCACGGGCTGGGACCTTTTCAAGGAGAGGGCAGAAAATAAAATATAGGAAAACCCACACAAGCCCAAGCCTAACGCAAAACTCTCAGGTGATCGCAGACGTGGGTTTTCAAGAGAAGAAGATTAAATAAAGTTGGAAGACAAACAAGGCAAGGATTTCACAGAACAGAAGTAGATGGAAACAAAGAGGCACCACAACGAACAAGTCTGGGAATTTCAATACTCAGGCAAAACATCAATAAGGAACGAATTTTATACCCTGAAGCATTATTTTTTACCCTGCCTTTAATTCTTTCACGTTTTAGCACTAAAATGGGTTTTCCTTCTCATGCAAAATGAACGTTTTTGCTTACTTTATTATTTAAAATTTCATTAATTTTCCTTTCAATTTGGTAACTCACATTCCCCAAAAATGGTAACTTGATACTAATTACTAACACATATATGAAATATAAAAAAAAATCACTGTATCCATTGAAACTCATAAAGTAATATATATATATATATATATTATAATATATATATTATATATATATATGTTATATATATATATATATATATATATATATATATATATATATATATATATATATATATATATATATATATATATTATAATATATATAATATTTATATAATTTATTATATATATATATAATATATATAAATATATTATATATATATATAATATATATATATATATATAATATATATATATATATATATATATAATATAATATTATATATATATCTATATATATATATATATATATATATATATATATATATTTTTTTTTAACTAAATTAAAGGAAAAAACATCTTAATAATTCCTTTCATATATAGTTTAAAGATACGTTTTAGTTTCTCTACCTGTTCATGAATAAAAAATATTATTATATAGGATAAAATCAATTATAACATAAGAGGAATGGAATAATGTTTAAAAATAATTTTAATGTTAATAATCATACAAGAGAAAAAAAAGTATATTACTTTCTAAACTATGATACTAAAATAGTAGTAATTGGTAGCTTTACTTTGGGAAACAAACGAGGTGTCTATGGATCGATTCCCGATCGTATCCATTAAATGAATCTCCAACCTCGGCCGGAAAAGAAACGGGAGTTCTTTTCAGTCGCACATTCAAATGGGAAGAAACAAATGTATATGTGAAAGTCTTCGGAGGAAGAATAAGACAAAGTTGAGTTTATGTTAGGTTAGGTTCTTGTATTTAGATTCCGTTCAAGGTTTACTTCATTTTTATTTTAAAATTTACACTTCAATTTTTTTTAAATTAATTAAATGTCACGTATTTATCTCAAAAATGTGTTTGCACAAAATTTATCAAAACGTCTATTCACAAAAAAATATATAATGATTTTTTAATTAATAAATAGTTATCCAGTTTTTTCAAAATTATATGAAAACATAAAATTATAATAAAAAAGAAAATTAATAATATAATAAATCATATAATAATTAAACTTATTTAAAATAATTTAAACTGCACATTCAAATTTTATTTTTATGTGTAGTTTTTCGAGATGTTTCAAAAGCATTTAGCTTGGCATAGATAATTTTGTTCATATATTTGTGTGTGATAAACCCATAAGAAAAAAAAATAATATATATGTCAAGGCTGCGGAGTCGGAGTCGTGGAGTCGTGCAATTTTCCAGGAGTCGGAGTCGAAAATTCTGTGCAAGTGGCCAGTCGGAAGTCGAAAAATTTTATAGAACTATTATTATTATATACTTATTTTTATTATTATTATTATTATTATTATTATTATTATTATTATTATTATTATTATTATTATTATTATTATTATTATTATTATTATTATTATTATTATTAGTAGTATTAGTAATTATTATGAAACTGAAAGGTATAAAACTTGTAAATTTTAAAATGGCTGTTTTATAATGAAAATAAAAATAATTTGCATTATAATTAATTGTCATACATTTGTTTCCGAAACTGAAAAATATTTGTTTGTCATGTATTGCGCTGCGCCTGCATCTTTATGTCTTTACTATAGATGTAGCGGATGGTGATTTTTGACTATCCGCGGATGCGGATAGTTATTTTTCACTTTACGCGAATGCGGATAGTTAAAATCACTACCCACGGATTGCGGATGCGGATAGAGGATAGTTAAGCTTTTAGAGTTTTAGACCAATATGTATATATATATAAATAATATATAATAAAAATATTATATAATATACAGATTTTTATATTTATATATATATGTTGTAAATATATTAACATAAATATACGTAGATATATATATATATATATATATATATATATATATATTATTATATATAATATATATATATATATTATATATATATATTATATATATATATATATATATATATATATATATATATATATTATATTATATATATATTATATATATATAATATATAATAACCATATTTAATATATATAACTTAATTTTACATAGAACAACATAATATATATATATATATATATATATATATATATATATATATATATATATATATATATATATATATAGTATATATATATATAATATATTATATATATAATTATATATATATATATTAGTATATATATATATATATTTATTTATTATAATATAATATATATATATATATATATATATTATATATATATATATATATATATTATATTATATATTTATATTATTAATTATATATATATATATATATATAATTATATATATATATATATATATAATATATATATATAAGAGTATCTTTATAAATACCTTGTAAGGTAAAGATGGGCACTTATCTTTAATGGAAGTTTACATAAAAAGACATTATATCGAAAATCGCAGAACTTTGCTTGTGCAGCCCTGCAGTGTCACGTGTTAGCTAAAACTTCAATAGAAAGATCGCGAGAGTTACCACAAGTTGCTTTTTTATGCTTGGTTAATTTTTGTTTAATTTTTTTTTTTTTTTGGTTTTTATTCCCTTTTAGGGGCTCAGCCGACGGAGGATATAGGGGGAACGAAGTCCCACCCGTCTTCCCCCGCTGAGGCCGAGAAATCCTGACTCTTTCCAATCTTTGCGATTTAATCTTGGGTATTCCTTTAGTTTTAAAAAAAAACAAACGTTATTGGCAAACTGACGCACTATTGCCTTGAAATAATCGAAAAAACAAATCGATAACATTGTTCGTTCGATATATATCGGTTAACTCCCTTTTAGAAAGTATCCTATATATATATATATATATAATATATATAAATATATATATATATAGTATATATATAATATAGTATTATATATATATATATATTGATATATATATACTATAGTAGTAATTAATATATATATATAAATATATATATATATATATATAATATATATATATAATATATATATATATATATATTATATAATATATTTTATATATAGTATTAGGATTAGACAGTTAATTATGAATGTTAATATTATATTATATATATTATATACAATATATATATATTTAATTATTATATATATTATATATATATATATATAATATATATATAGTATATATATATTATATATATAGTTAATTAATTATATTATATAATTATATATATATATATGTATATTATATAAAATATAATTATATAATATAATATTATTTTTATATATATATATATATATTATATTATATATAATATATATATATATATATATATATATATATATATATATATATATATATATATATATATATATATATATATATATATATATATATATATAATATATATATATATATATATTTATATATGTAAAATATATATATATATATATATATATATATATATATATATATATATATATATATATATATATATATATATATATATATATATATATATATATATATATATATATATATATATATATATATATATATTATTATCAAAGTGAAGGCATAGTGTATTAATGGTGAAGGGTTCAGTGCAGTTTCCATCTTATTTTCGAAATTGAATTTAAAGAAATATGATTAATTTGGAAGGAATTTTTGAATCAGACCAAACAGACTGTGGCTTTTAACGAATAAACATAGCCCCCACATCACTAGGGTCAGAAATTTGAAAATAGAAATTTGTGTGTTTGTGTTATGAATGTGTAGAAAACGGGTCAAACGAGACATGCTTGAAAGACAAACTACACTGCTTAATGCTTTAAAATAGTGTACACGATAATTGAAGTAGTGTAAGGAAAGTGATTTAACAATTCAAATGACACATTTATATTTCAGGCGATTTTTCCATTTTATTAATTTCCATTATATTTTAGGTAAATTTGCAATGTTAAGCTGGACCATAAATTCTTTAATTTTCATTCGATTTGAATAAATCTTAAAGCAATTTCGAACGTTTTTCATTGGATAATAATTTGTTCTGCATTTTCATATGAAAACAGACTAAGTTTCCGAC
>JABUQX010068063.1:35000-45500 GCA_015478945.1 Trachelipus rathkii | reverse complement strand
CATCAAAATCCTTTGCATATATCTCTAAATGACTTCAGTAATAAACAATAAATATTCGAATCACCTACTTGAATATTAAATGAAATCAATGAATGGAATATTTGGTGGAATAAAAAAAACAGACCAATAAATATTTAAATAATTTTTAATAATAAAAAAATAGGAAAATTTATTCACTGCTTTCTTAATAATTCAACAAACGAGCATTTAAATCAAACAATAATACAAAGGATATATATATATATAATGATATATATATATAATATATATATATATATCATTATATATATATATATAAATATATATATTAAAAATATATACTATATATATATATATATATATATATTTCCGGATTATCCTAAATTTTTTGATGTTAGGAATATCTAAGTATTTTCATAAGACCTATTACTCCAAAATTTGGACCCACAGACACCTTATGATATCTCTATTTTATTACTAAAACATTATGAATTTAAGATAGTATAGCATTTTTTCAGTAGTTTCCGAAATTTTGGAGTTAGGGATATCTACGTATTTGCGTACGACAAAAAAATCTACTGCTACCTATTACTCCAACACTTGAAATCATACAGACTTCATGATATCACCATTTTATTAATAAAACCTTAAGGATTTCAGAAGGAATAACACTATTTCCGGAGTATCCATAATTTTTCAGTTTTCGATATCTAAGTATTTTCGTACGATAAAAAAATCTTATCTTACCTATTACTTAATATTTGGAGCTATACAGACTTTTCTATATCAATATTTTATTACTAAAATATTAAGGATTTCAGACAGTATAGCAGTGTTTCTGGAGTATCTCAAATTTTCGAGTAAGGGATATCTAAATATTTTCTAACGACAAAAAAATCAACTGCTACCTATTATTCCAAAACTTGGTTCTATACAGACTTCATAATATCACTCTTTTATTGTTAATCATTAATATATTTAAATAGAATAGCAGTAATTCCGGAGTATCCTAAATTTTGGAGTTAGGGATATCTAAGTATTTTCGTACGACGAAAAATATCTACTTCAACCTATTTCCATAAAATTTTGACCCATGCAGGCTTCAATATATCACTATTTTATTACTAAAACATTATGGATTTCAAATGAAATAGGATTTTTTCAGAAATTTCGAAATTTTGGAGTTAGTGTTATTGAAGTATTTTCGAACAACCAAAAAATCTGCTCTTACCTGTTACTCCAAAACTTGGACCAATAGAGACTCCATGATATCACTATTCTATTAATAAAACATTAAGGATTTCAGATAGAATAGCAGTATTTACAGGATATAAAAAATTTTCCAGTTACCGACATCTAAGTAATTTCGTACGACAAAAAAAATCTACTGCTACCTAATACTTCAACACGTATACCCATGCAGACCTTATAATATAACTATTTTATTACTAAAACATTAAGGATTTCAGATGGAATAGCATTATTTCCAGAGTATGTCAAATTTTGGAGTTATGGATATCTAAGTATTGTCGTAAGAAATAAAAAATCTAAAGCTACATAGTAATAAAATAGTGATATCATGAAGTTTGCAGGGTTCAAATTTTTAAGTAATATTTAGCAGTAGATTTTTTGTCGTACTTAAATAGTTAGATGTCCCTAACTCCAAAATTTTGGTTACTCTGGAAAAAATGCTATTCCATCTGAAATCCGTAATGTTTTATTAATAAAATAGTGATATCATGAAGTCTGTATAGGTTTAAGTTTTAGAGTAATATGTAGCTTTAGATTTTTTATTTCTTACGACAATACTTAGATATCCATAACTCCAAAATTTGACATACTCTGGAAATAATGCTATTCCATCTGAAATCCTTAATGTTTTAGTAATAAAATAGTTATATTATAAGGTCTGCATGGGTATACGTGTTGAAGTATTAGGTAGCAGTAGATTTTTTTTGTCGTACGAAATTACTTAGATGTCGGTAACTGGAAAATTTTTTATATCCTGTAAATACTGCTATTCTATCTGAAATCCTTAATGTTTTATTAATAGAATAGTGATATCATGGAGTCTCTATTGGTCCAAGTTTTGGAGTAACAGGTAAGAGCAGATTTTTTGGTTGTTCGAAAATACTTCAATAACACTAACTCCAAAATTTCGAAATTTCTGAAAAAATCCTATTTCATTTGAAATCCATAATGTTTTAGTAATAAAATAGTGATATATTGAAGCCTGCATGGGTCAAAATTTTATGGAAATAGGTTGAAGTAGATATTTTTCGTCGTACGAAAATACTTAGATATCCCTAACTCCAAAATTTAGGATACTCCGGAATTACTGCTATTCTATTTAAATATATTAATGATTAACAATAAAAGAGTGATATTATGAAGTCTGTATAGAACCAAGTTTTGGAATAATAGGTAGCAGTTGATTTTTTTGTCGTTAGAAAATATTTAGATATCCCTTACTCGAAAATTTGAGATACTCCAGAAACACTGCTATACTGTCTGAAATCCTTAATATTTTAGTAATAAAATATTGATATAGAAAAGTCTGTATAGCTCCAAATATTAAGTAATAGGTAAGATAAGATTTTTTTATCGTACGAAAATACTTAGATATCGAAAACTGAAAAATTATGGATACTCCGGAAATAGTGTTATTCCTTCTGAAATCCTTAAGGTTTTAATGTAATTAAAATGGTGATCATCATGAAGTCTGGTATGATTCTAAGTGTTGAGAGTAATACGGTAGCAGTTTAAATTTTTTGTCACGTACGCAATACGTAGATATCCTAACTCCAAAATTTCGCGAAACTACTGAAAAAAATGCTATACTGATCTTTAAATTCATAATGGTTTTAGTAATAAAATAAGAGATACATAGGTGTCTGTGGGTCCAAAATTTTGGAGTAATTAGTCTTATGGAAAATACTTAGATATTTGCCTAAACATCAAAAAATTTAGGATAATCAGAATATATATATAACTATATTATATATATATATATATATAATAGTTATATATATATATATATATATCATATATAATATATATATATATATATCCATAATATATATAAGTAATATATATTATATATTCCTTCTGTAATATTGTTTTGATTTTAAAATGCTCGTTCGGCTTGAATTATTTAGAAAAGCAGTGAATAAATTTTCCTATTTTTTTCATTATAAATAATTATTATAAATATTTCATGGTCTGTTTTTTTTATATTCCACCAAATATTCCGATTCATTTATTTTCATTTAATAATTCAAGATAAGGTGATTTCGAATATTTATTGTTGGTATTACTGTGAAGTCATTTAGAAAACTGCCAAAGATTTTGATGAAATTCTTCTAGTAAATATACCCAAACAGAACAAATTATTGTTGCATCCATTTTGGTTTCGAGTGCTCGACTCACAAAACGGTTGAACCCGTCGGTCACATTTAACAATTCTAGAGAATCTTCCGGTGTGCAACACTACCACATGAACGAGTGATTCTCTATAGTTCACTTTTTTCAATATATTAAAAGTGCGTATCAACAGGGTCGAATCTTTATCAATAGGCTGATACAGTTTTATCTTCGCGGAGTGAGCTTTTATTCCAGCTGATTATTGACGTCTTCAGAACATCAGAGCTTGTCTATGAGGGTGGCCAACCGGAAAGTACAGTAAGTTCGAAGTGATTGTCTCAGACAGCTTGTTGTTTGAATCTGACATAGTTCTTAAGTCTGGGTTTTGCCACTGTTCGCGTGACTACTTTCTGAAACCTGAGATAGACGTCTGACACCAACCTCACTTTGTTGCTCTCCATAATCTAATCAAGTAAATTTTTATAGTGTTTTAACTGTTTATATTTCACGTACTCGTTAAACGTAGTAGCGGAATCATTGTGTTACTCTCTCACGCAGTAATTGATTCTTTAATTTGTTGTGTTCATGAGTAAGCCATATTATCCTACACTATATTTGTACTTCTCTTTAAGTTAAAAAGAGTCGCATATTTTGCTCTTTATTCTCGAATCGTGATAGGCATTTAGCTAAGTAATACGATATTTGTTGTTTGGAATAATTTGGAATCAATTAAAACTAATAACATCTTAAATAATTTAAAGTAGTGTTTGTCCAATATATTATAATATATATATATTAGTATATGATACACAATAGTATATATTATAATAGATGAATGATATTATTATATCCTTATATATATATATATATATATTATATAACATATTATATAATATATATATATACTATATATTTATATATAAATATATACATATAATATATATATATATATATAGTATATATATATATATATATATATATATTATAATTATATATATATATATATATATATACTCTATAGTATATGTATTATATATATATATATATATTATATACTAACATATTATATATATATTATATATATATATATCATATTCAGTATATATATACTATATATAATATATATATGATTATAGATATATATATATATTATTATATATTTATATATATAATATAATATTATATATATATATATATGATAATATATTATTATATTACATAATATATATAATAATATACATAATATATACTATATATAATAAATATATATATATAACGTCTCATATATATATAGCTATATATATATAGTAATACTAATATATATATATTATATATATATAATTATTAGTTGAAGAAAAGAGTATAGAGAATTTTGCACGCAGAACGTTACGCGTGAGACATATCGTTTTCAGAAGAAATTTAGAGATTCTACTGAGTGGTGGAAAACGCCAAAACAATAATTTCTCGACCCGATTTGTAATTTTTCTTAACGTAAAATATTGAAATCTCTCTCTCTCCTCTCTCTCTCTCTCTATAATACATATATTAATATATATATATATACTGACGCCATGCGACAATTCCCTCGCTATATATAGCTATATCATAATATATATATTAACTATATTACTTATATATATATATATACTATATTATAGGTATTATATGTTTATAGTTAGCGTATATATATATCATATATATATATACACTATATAATATATTTATATATATATAATATATACTATAAATATATATATATATATATTTTTTTTTTTTTTTGTTTAATAATAATATATATTATATATATATATATATATAATATATATATATATATATATCGTATATATATATATATATATATATATATATTTATTTATTTATCAATATATATATATATATATATATATTATAATATAATATATCAATATATATATAATATTATATATATATTATATATAATATACTATAATTATATATATATATATATATTAATAAATTATATATATATACCTATATATACTATATACTATACTATAGTATATATATATATATTATATAGCCTATACTATATATACTATATATACTATATAATATAGTATATATACTATATTACTATATATATATTGGTATATATATAATATATTATATATATATATATATATATTATATATATAATAATAATATATATATACTATATATATATATATATATATATAATATATATTATTATATATCGGTATATTATATAATATATAACTATATATAGCTATATATATATATATAATTATATTTATATATATAATATATACTATATATATATAGTAACTATAATATAATATATATATATTATATCATATATAATATATATATATATATATATATATATACTGATATATATACTATAGTGATTTGAATACTATTAATATATATATTTAATACTAATATATATAATTGTATTATATATATATATATATTATACTATATTTATCTATAATATATAATATATATATATTATATATATACTATAAATATATATATATATATATATATCTATACTACTAGTATATATATATTAATATATATTATATATATACTAATATATATAATATATTATATATTTATATATATATATATATATAATATAACTATAATTATATATTATATATATATTATAACTATATATATATAGTATATATAATATATTTATATTATATACTACTATATACATATATATATATATATGTATATTATATATATATATGATATATTATATATATACTATATAATATATATACTATATATATAATATATCATAATATATATAATATATACTATTATTATATATAATATATATTATATAATATATATATATACTATTATATATATATTAAATATATATATATTTATATATATATTATAGTATATATATATATTATATAAATATAATATATAATATATATATAGCTATTTATATATATGCATTTCAAGATTTATTTATATTTTGTCGGAAACATTTGCAGCGCTTATCAGGTTGTGTAAAGATTTTTTCGAAAAAAAAACACAGAAATATTTTTGACTTCGGCAGTTTAATGTAAAAGTGACTCTGAGACGTACGATTAGTTTATTGATTCAAAGATTGAAAAGATGGCTTCAAGAGAAGAACTTTTTGCTGGATGTAAAGAATTTGGCTTGACTAGCCAAGAGGCTTTAAGTTATTTGAGAGAGGAGCGTGATAGAGAAAGAGAAGCTGAAATGGAAGAAAAGAAATTGGCTAGAGAAGCAGAAGAAAAGAAGTCAGCCAGAGCGGCAGAAATGGAGCTGCAAAAGTTCCAAATGGAGAAAGATTTGGAGCAGCAAAGAATAAATGCAGCAAAGAATAAATGCAGCAAAGAATGAATGCAGCATTGAAGGAGAAGAAGTGAAAAGCCGACAAAGTCGCAAAAGGAAAAATCTGAAGAAAGGATTTTAAAGATGAAGCTGGAGGCAGAAGACCGCCAACGGCAACATGAAGCTACTTTAGCAGCGTCCGAAAGCTCCTCAAACACAAAAAAACATCTCTAACGCAAGCCGATATCCGAAGTTGAAATTGCCTAATTTCGTTGAGATAGTCAACGATATAGAACAATATCTGTTGATGTTCGAAAAGCAGGCAGCCGCCAATGACGTGCCAAAGGAAAAAACAAGCTATGGTACTTGGTACATTCCTCACTGGGAAAGCAATGGATGTTTTTAGTAAACGCACGGTCGAAGAGTTGAAAGACTATGAAGAGTTTAATAAAGCCTTATTGATTCGATATAATTTAACCGAAAGTGGATATTGTACGAACTATAAGAATATACGCCCAGACGAAGATGATAGCCCTAGCGTATATATAAGCAGAATTGTTGAAGCTCTCCGGAAATGGTTGACCGCGGCTAAAGTTAAAATGTCTGCTGATGAGATGATCGATTTCTTTTCAATCGATAAATATTTGAACACAGTACCAAAAGAGCTTGCCACCTATTTGATAGAAAAGAAATCAAGGATATCAAAAGTATTGTAAGTAGTTCTGATAACTACATTGAAGCTCATCACATAAAACTTACGTCAGGTCACGCACGAAATCAGAGTCAAAGTAATGTAAAAAACAAAACAACAGCAACAACAATTATCTTAGATCGAGAGTCAATATAAATGGTAATCACCGAAACGATAACAGTAAGAAAACCAAACAACACATGCCAAGAACAACGGAAAATGCAGCAAAAAATAGTATTGGGTTAATGAGTGACAAGAAAGACGTCGTAGTAGCAGCGAGTCTAGAGCTGTACTCTTCTGTTACAGGTGTTAAAGAAAAGGGCTTTTAGCCCGTGATTGTCGATGCCCTCCTTACTTTAACAGTAGTAGCAAGAATTTCAATAATTCTGGAAATAGGCAAAAGGAAGACGGCAAGAGTACGGCAGCGTCCGTAGGTTTTCAGAGTGAAGGTAGCATATTTTCAGGTGAAGAACCGTCAAATTTTGAAGACACTTTAGTTGTGGGCGGATTTGATCGCTATTCGCACAACTTGCCTATAACATTTGGGAAAGGTAATGGTTATCATGTTCAAATATTAATTGATACCGGTTGTAATTTGGTGGTCATACGACAAAAGTATGTGCCTAAGAAGTGCTACACTGGAACACACACAACCATGAGAATTTTATAAAGCACGACACGAGAAGTTCCACTCGCAAACGTCGAGATCGATACCCCATATTTCGTGGGTAGAACGACCGCAGCAGTGCTGCCAGAGGTCATGTATGATTTGATTGTTGGTAATATCGAAGTGGCATTACCCCCCGTACCAGCCAAATCTCGCGTGAGAGGTTACTAAGTGTCACGGTCAGCATCTTGTGCAAGACTAAGAAACTCAGAAAGAGTTATTGTTCCCTATTGACGAGCGTGCTGAGGATGATTCGACTGAAGAATCTATGATGAGGCGTAAAGCGGAAAAAGAAAATCATACGTCGAGAGAGGCGAGAACGGAAGAAGATAAGTTTATGGAAGAAGCACCGTCTGTCGATCAGTCACCAATCATGGTTGCAGTGAATGAAGATACAACCGCGGAGACACCATTATTCATGGAACGAAATTCCCATATTTCCTTCTTTGGAGATGAAGATACAGTAGCTGATGAACGTAAAGTAGTTCACGCTGCGTCACAGAAAAATACTGAAAGTAATTTCGAAGTGCCAGACACTATTGAGGGGTCAACTGTACAAAGTACGATTGAAAATGAGAGTCAATTTGACATCTGTGTATATAATGTCAAAATGGAAAATGACAGAATGCCCCACAGTGACAGATCTACGACACATAGTGTCGCAGCCGCGAACCAGACAGAGGAGGTTTACGATGATAGAATTACTGAGTTGATCAGTAACTGAAAAGTATTTAAAGAAAGACAGTGAGATGACGCGACTCTACAGAAGATATGGAAGTCTTTAGATAAAGGTGAAAACAAGTATGTTTTTAAGAACGGCATTTTGTATAAAAGAATAGTTGAGAATCAAGTAGAAAGGTTCAAGCTTGTTTTACCTAAAGAATATAGGAGTAGAGTGATGAGAATGGATCATGATGAGATCTTTGGAAGCCACCAGGATGTTAAGAAGACTATGGGGAAGATCACTCAACACTTCTTCTGGCCGAACTTACACCAAGACGTGTCCAGACACTGTTACTCCTGCGACATTTGTCAAAGGACCTGTTCTAAAGGATCTGTGAAGAGGATTCCTTTATGTCCCATGCCAATTATTGAAGAACTTTTTCAAAGAGTCGTCATCGATTTAGTAGGTCCAATTTCGCCACCATCATCCGAAGGACATCAGTACGTGTTGACACTCATGGATGCAGCGACTAGGTACCCAGAAGCAGAACCCTTAAAGAGTATTACGCCTCAGAAAGTGATCGAAAGCTTAGTATCTATTTCTATGAGGCTTGGAGGGCCTATAGAGATTCTAAGCGACTAAGGACGCCAGTTCCATTCAGATCTGATGAGAGACGTAACTAAAATGCTTAACATTAAGCAAAAGTTCTCAAGTTTCTATCATCCAATGAGCCAGAGACTTACTGAAAAATTTAATGGTACGCTGAAGCGTATGCTTAAGAGAATGTGCGACGAACAAGTCCGGAAGTGGCACAAGTTTTTGGAACCATTGTTATTTTCATACAGGGAAGCTCCACAAGACTCCACAGGTTTCTCACCTTTCGAATTTTTGTATCTGAGGACTGTGCGAGGTCCTATGCAAGTACTACATGAAATATGGGCGGGTGATATTAACCCCGATGAGGCAAGATCAACATACCGTTATGTATTTGATTTGCAAGAACGCCTGAATGAGACGTTAAAGCTAGCGAGAGAGCCAAGCAGATGCCCAAGTTTTACAAAAGAATGGGAATGCCCACCAGGACGTACTCAAAGTACCCAAAATGAATGGAGAAGAAAAAGAAGGTGGAGAAGAAAACATTTTGTCAAATTCGGCCAATGCCAGATATTGTAGAAGTTGAAGAGGAAAATGGCAAGAGAGAAGAAAAATTAGGAAAGATGTTACTGTGTAACATAATAGCGCAAAAGTCCATTCAGCAGTATTGTTGGGCGAAGGATATTGAAGAGTCTTCACAAGTTAAGACTGAGAAGAGAAGTATAGGTTTTATAGAATCACTAAAGAAGATAGTGATCACTAAGTGTCGTAGTGTTTTGACAAAAATGAGAAAAATGAATGGTTGGAGAAGATATAAGAGTAAAAGGTTAGTTAAGCAAGATAGGTTGAAAAAGATGAAGAGGTGTAATTACGTAAAAAGAATGCATGAAATTGTCGGTTTGGAAAAACATGACGTGAAATTCAAAGAAGAAACTATGCGGGAAGATTTCAATAATCTTGGAGGTGAGGTGATAGAAGAGGAGGAGTCATGCGAGAAGATGCTGAAGGATTACGTAAGAAGTTATGCCAAAATGCTTAAAGAAGACATGAGGAAGAAAGAAAAATCATGCAGAAAGAAATACACAGATGTGTATAGAGAGATTGTAGATAAGAGTAAGAAGATGAATAAAAAGTGTTGGAGAGGTTATGAAGATATAAGCGAATATTCAGATAATCTACGAAAGTCAAATGAAAAGGGAGATAAAGAGAAGAGTA